>CM052282.1:6190988-6231695 GCA_028455765.1 Lasioglossum oenotherae | reverse complement strand
ATATACGGTATTGAATCAAATACTATTTTCAATCATTTCATGATAGACAATTCAAATACATCACGATTTGCTTCTAAATTTCATACTATTGAAAAGAATACATTGATATTCATCGAAGTAAAAAATTACAATAACACGCGTGTTATTGAAGTAACTACTTTTTTTTCTCAGTATACATGTCGCAACTTCCGCGGTAGTGGGGATAAATTGTACCCAATAATGGCGCACTTCCCTCTAACATCTATCGAGGCATTACTGTACTGTATTTTCGCGATCACCGCAGATCGTCGGCGAGTTGCACTTGGCGACGCTCTCAAAACGATGCTCGACCCTCGGAAAAAGTAATCGGCATAGTTTCACGCGACGACCGGTACCCGCGGCAAGAACCTCGGGTACGCGAATCCGTGCGTTTCGCGAGCTAGCACGCGCAGGAAAGTCGATCGGCGATTTCTGTATAGGGTGAACTCGGGAGATTTTTTCCCAGTTCACGGGGGTCCCTACGATCCCGCTCTCTTACACTCGCAAACTACACTGAGAATAAAAAGTAGTTACTTCAATAACACGCGTGTTATTGTAATTTTTTTACTTCGATGAATATCAATGTATTCTTTTCAATAGTATGAAATTTAGAAGCAAATCGTGATGTATTTGAATTGTCCATCATGAAATGATTGAAAATATTATTTGATTCAATACCGTATATTATTATTCGTAATATTTCTTTTTTTCCTTCAATCAGATATGTTGTTAAAAAAATTTGAGGAATGTATTGATTTATACTGGAATTGGTTTGAGGCCATATCTTATTTTTTTGAAAACATTGATGGTCAAGCTATTGGCTTATATGATTGGCGGAAATGAGTTTTGCTATTGAAATTCAATAGTATTAAATATTAAAATAAGTTCATATGATATTGGCACTATTCAATAGTACATCTTATTGAATCAACATATATTTTTTTTTTGTTCCGACAGGATTTTTTTCTCAGTGTACATTATCGCGTTTCTGTCTTAAGCAAGGACTCGGTCGACCTCGTCCAGCAGTTATGCTCGCGGTGGGTTTAATGATTTTCAAATAACTTCGCGAGGACATTACGTTTAACCGGTATTTTTTCCTCTGCCGTCCGATCGTCACGGTAACGCGATCCTCCCCGATCGCGACAGGCTTCGTTTGATTAATGTCTTTATTCGTGTTTATTGGCTGCGTAGACGCTCGCCTGCGCCGCGCTAGACACGCGGATATTAAAGTAGTAAATAGGAGCTTCATGATGTGAGAATTGGCCGTTCGACGGAGGGTTGGTGCCAATCTTTTATATGGGGGAGTAAACGATACAGCGTAGCGACGGCGATACGCCGACGTGTTTATACGTCGATAAATAAAGCGAAGAACTTTTAATATTCGCTCCGGCATCTTCCAGCTGAGAGCTTTCCTCCTTTAGGCAATTTCAATCCACGAAATGGTAAATACATCGCAGTTTTATGTGACCTCGCATCTTTACTGGCTGTACTCTATTTCTCTAGCTTCATCATGGCCAGAGACTTTCGCATAATTATTGTTTCCATGAAAAGCTTTTTCTAGTATTATATTCTTCTGCAACACTGCTCTTTAATGCTCTTTTTATCGAACCGCGTTAATTAGAAAATTTATTAATGATAGAATTTAAGACAATCTCGTGCCATCTATAATTCTCTGGCATCCATGAGGGAAAGTTTAGATTCTAGAACATTATAATTAATGTTACAAGCGTTGGTATCACCGGTATACCATGTAATAAATTCCACGGGATTAATACTGCCAGGTGATGCCGTTCAGCACAGAAATGAGGAGAATCGATTACAGCGCACACGCACAAGACGGTTTCTCGCAGGGTCAACTGGACTTTCTAAAAATACAGTCCTTAAACGGTCTCGAAAAGGACAATTGATGCAGCATCGATAACGAACCCATAACGCTGACGTCAGGACCAATAAAATCGCCATCCTGTTAAACGGCTCGTAGCACCAGATGCACACGCATCCTTCGTGTTTGTCGTTTTGATGCATCAGAGGTGATTGGGCACGAAGGTCAATCTATTAAACTCCCGGCTCGATTGTGTCACCCCGAGGGGGATAAAAATCGTTAACAGTACTGTTTGTAGGTCCACTTAATCGGCGAATTAAACCCGCGCTCTCCGTAACCATACGCCGCGTTTCTCTGTTCCCGTGGTAATGACCCTAGAGTCACTGATTTATTCTAAGGTCGATCTTTGTTCTTTCGCGTTCTTATTCATCGAATAAATGAACCTCAATTCTGAGCCTCGGTGATTAAAGACGAGCCACGTTGGTGTCGTTATTCATGCACTCTGGCCAGTTAACAATAATGAACAGCTTCAAACGCTGATTAAAGGAGACTTCAATTTTATTTCTTTATTTATTGCTCGCTCTTTCTCAGTCTTATACGTGGACAATTATTGTTCCAATTAAAAAAACTCTGCCGTGGCTTCCAAGGAAGCCTATCATTTACTTATATTTATTTAAGAGGGTAGATTCGTCTCTACACTGAGAAAAAAAAGTAGTTACTTCAATAACACGCGTGTTATTGTAATTTTTTTACTTCGATGAATATCAATGTATTCTTTTCAATAGTATGAAATTTAGAAACAAATCGCGATTTATTTGAATTGTCTATCATGAAATGATTGAAAATAGTATTTGATTCAATACCGTATATTATTATTCGTAATATTTCTTTTTTCCCTTCAATCAGATAAGTTGTTAAAAAAATTTGAGAAATGTATTGATTTATACTGGAATTGGTTCGAGGCCATATCTTATTTTTTTGAAAACATTGAGGGTCAAGCTATTGGCTTATATGATTGGCGGAAATGAGTTTTGCTATTGAAATTCAATAGTATTAAATATTAAAATAACTTCATATGATATTGGCACTATTCAATAGTACATCTTATTGAATCAACATATATATTTTTTTGTATCGACAGGATTTTTTCTCAGTGTTGGATTGTAGGGTGGGGCTTTTCAGTAGTCAAAAGCGCTAGATAAAAGATTTACGAGGCGTAATGTGCATCATTCGGCAGTACGCAGCTTTTAAACGTAAAAATAGAACTTTTGGGAGCGATTGCGGCCCAGATTGATCTTTTAACTAGCGCTTTTGACTACCAAAAAACCCCATCTTTGCATTATCGACAAATGAGAAGGCTACCCTCTTAATTTTCAATTCCGCTCGAGAGTTTCAGCGACACTGGCCGCTGGTTTTACGAGTCGGTTCTAAAAATGGTAAAATTTCCGAGGATTTTTTGAATGCTTCGTGCAGCCAGCAGTTTTTCGATGTCTTCTGCAAGGTGCTCCTTCCATTCGAGCACCGTGTATATCAGCATTACGACCGAATGTGCGAGCTCGGCGATCGACGAAATGGTCGAGGGACCGGAGAAGTGCCATCTTCTCTCTCTCCGTAGAAGAAAACTGGTTTGGATTTCGTGCGGCGATCGTACCAATACGAGTACACTCGCACGGACCTCGAACAGGTGAGGTCGATCTAATACGTCAAAATTCCTGCTCGGGTTTGCTCCGCTCGAAAATGTCTTTGACCTCTCCACGCTTTCGACCCGCGACGACAACGTCCAGATCCAAATGACTTTATGCGAGCGTGATGTTGATGAAGGTCTCGGCGATGATCCGGGTACTTATGAATTCTTAAAATGCAATTTAGTTATTTGGTCTGAGACCCGAGAGACGGGAGTATGTAGATTGCCCTGGGTAATTTATGAGTGTGCTTACCATTATACACGGTGTTCGCGAAGAAGATAGTATTCCTCAGCGAATTGCTGGAGATGAATAGTGGACATGAAATTATGAAACACTGTTGAAAGTTCGTGTCAAACCCTCCTAGAGAGAGAGAGAGAGAGTGTATTCTAGTTTAACCTTGTGTGTTCTATAATTATTTTATGAACGAAAGATGTTTTAGGCAATGTAGAAAATTCGTTTGACTAGTTCTCTGCAACATGCTACTCGTAGCGAGCGTGGCAATTAAATTGATAACGAAACTCCCGTGCAATTCTGACTGAATTAGTTTCATCCGAATGGGTTAAGGGTTAACTACGTTGCTGAGATGGTACATGGCAACATGTTCAGCAGAGACTGTTGCACTGAGGGTCGAAATGCACACGGCCGAGTCGCGATAGCGTTCGGCGATGCAGTCTGGTAGCACCGGGCAAGCGCGCAGGACACACCTATGAAATTTTATGTCACGATTGTAGAATCACAATGTGCATCCCGGAGATTCCTCGGCCGAGTAGCCTTCGGTCCAAGGCGTTCGCAGGGAAACGTATGGCTGGGTGGACGCAAGGACACGCCGAGGACAGCTTTACGCTGTGTTACGCTCGGTATCGCGTTCGGTAGACACTGTAAAAAAGCAGCCGTAAAAAGCGAGAGCGCCGGGGCTCGCCATGGAATTTCCAATTTTCTCTTATCGTTATTTCGCGGACCGTCAGAGTTTACTCGTTCCCAGAAGCTCCCGACTTCGACCTCCCGCGTGACTGAGCTGCCCATTCTCGGCAGAAACTATGCCGGCCCTCGCTATAGACTCGCGATCGGATCGGCGCCAGAATCGTTGCAATCGTTCACAGAAATAAGCGTAAAACAGAAAATTGTCGAAGGGACCAAAGTGTCGTCTACTGAAGCGTACACTTTCGAATAGACCGTCACAAATGAAAGACTCGTGAAAATCGGCCAAGAAATCGATGCCACGCGGCGATAACAAATACAAAAAGTAGTTGTTCACGGACTCTCTTGCAAAAGCTGCCACATCTTCTAGTTCAGCGGACATCTCTCAAGCTCCTTTCACTGATTTTACTTGTCACCTCAGACTTAAAGGCATTCTTAACACTCGATCCTCAATTACTGAGCAAGGCACCATCAAGGGTATACATTATTTTCAAAATTTTTACAACCCAAATCAAACTCCCTGGTTTGCTCAAAATTTTGATGTCCACGTTAAAAGGAGTTTTATAACCACAGTAAACCGTATCAGGGCCAATCATTATAATCTCGCTGCCTCTCTGCATCGAGTTAACATTGTTAGTGAGCCTAGTTGTAAGTGTAGTTATAGCTCCGAGGACTTAGATCATGTTTTATGGCAGTGTTGTCTTTATGATTCCCAAAGAATTAAATTAGTTAATAAGTTGCGTAAAATTAAGTTTTTTCTACCATTAAAAGCGGACATTTTCTTTGCTAAACCCAATGTTAAAGCCTGTGAATTTATTTTTCAGTTTTTATGCGACTGCAATCTTCATCTCTAGAGATCATTAATTCTGTCATTGTATACTAACTGTAAGACTACTGTAAAAAAAACTGTTAAAGCTGAAATAAACCTATAATAGGTTTCACTGGCTCAATAAAAAAAAAAGTAGTTGTTCATACTGACGACCTGGACGACAGATTTGAAGGTCATTGAAGTTTGTAATTAAATCTTTTTGTACCAACTGAGAGACTAATTAACTCAGTCTTCAGGGCTCAGGGGTTAGCGATAACAAATGTAGGCAATGGTAGTTCACACGGACGACCTTGACAACAGATTTCAAGGTCCCGAAGCTCTTAATTAACTCTGTGTTCATGCTCAGTGACTTACGCTGATTGACTTCTAAATTCTCGAGCAGGCGAAATTCTCTCGATTGGTCCTCGTTGATCGGTCCCGCTGACCGAAGTCGGATGATGCCCGGGTTCGCGGGCCGTTTCGCCGTGAACGGCTCAGGTGGTAACACGGTTGAGGAGGACGCGAGAGGAGGCGCTCGCAGCATCGTGTATACACGACCTAACACGAGGCGTCGCGCGGGGGTAAGCTCCGACAACGCGGTACATTCTTCGGGTACACGCATCGAGCAGGTTCATAATCACCTGGCCGTGCACATACATATCGAGCAACGCGAGTTAGGCCGTTTCTCTCTGGTTTATAACCAGTTTCGTGTAACCACCAGGGGCGGTGTAAGCGTGGTTGGTGCAAGCCTGGCTTGCTGCTTTGCTGGCTGCCTGATCCTTGCCTGCTGGCTCGCCTGGGCTGCGGTAGACTGTCCGCCGAGGATCCACGGCGCATTCACGCTGCAAGAGTGCACGTCGTTCTTAGAGGGCCCCGGAATATATTATGCGCACTGTATATCGCCGGCACAATGCCTTCTGTACTGTATAATGCACGTAGCCGCGATACAATCGGGAAGCTCGGCTGGTATATTCACTGTCATACGCACAGTATATTGTTAATATAACGCGATCCACGGCCCGGTGCCTCGCCGCTTTTTACCGAATGTCAAATAACGACGCCGCTCGTGTATCTCACCGGCATACCCCTCTACCGTCTCTCTCTCCTCGTCGTCTTCTGTTGCTTGCTGCCTCTCCTTCTTGTTCTTCTCTTGGTATAACGTAACACCTCCGAGTCCTGGCCCGATCGAAACCGACCGGCTATTTCTAGAGGCCACGGTTTGCGACGAATTGTGTGCAACCTGGACCCGGCAATGTATGCCGGCGGTCGTTAAATAGTCTGAAATAGAATGAATTGGGAGAATAATGCGGTCGCCGGCCCGTTATGGGGGACACGTTTGCAACTCCGGGCGATTACCGGTGATGGACGACTGGCCTGTTATTATGATGGTCGTATGTCGCTCATACTTCACCGACAGATTAATGTAATTCGCGTTTTCGAGCCTCCTCGGACGAATGCTCTGCAACGTTCGGCGTATCGAGTGCAGAACTAGGGGCGCTTTCTTACGACCTGTTTCTTCCTCAACATCCTTAAATCATTGTCTAAATTATAGGCACTTTGATAGACATGTTTCTTCTCTTGTAGAATGATATGTTGCGCAACATATTCAGCGGATAGAGAACAAAATAAGCTAAAACTGTGTTGAGCATTGCTAAGCTCAATCTAATCGATGTATTGTGGTGGCCGGTGACCGACACTGAACTTTCCCTCGCCGGTCACCGGTGATCGACGCGTTGCCGAGCGTGCCATGTATCCGTACGCTAACGCGGGTCGTAAAGAAAATCGGATTTTTCGGAATCGGGTGTCCATAAATAGAGACAATATGTATGCGACCAGAAATTGCCGACCTGCGGCGCGGTTCCGAGAGACACGCGCTGCAGCGGGAACACATTGTCCGCGGAACGTGTCGACTAGCATTTATTTAAATATATTGGTTACGTCGCAGACAGGGGCATTACAGAAACGTGCCAGCGCGGAACGTCACAGGAAGCTGGTCGTTAATCTACGGCTACGATCTCATTTCCACTAATTGGCTGATAGGGACGCCCGATACGGACGATACCGGGCTACGTACGTGGGTTGCACACGTGCAACCGCTACAAAGAGCCGTGTCGAGGGAAAGGCCGCGGGATAAAAAGGAAAAGCAAGAGCGCACTTACGTACCCGCGCGTGCTGCACGAGATTTTCAGACGGCCGAAAGAGTGTCCTCTCCGCGGGACGAGGCCCCTATGTATACGTGCGCGGAACCCCAGCCCTTGATCGTGGGTTTCTTCGAGTTCCTCCGACCGTAGCACCCGTTTCTCTCCCACTATCACGCTTCTCTGATCCCGACGACGTCACCTTTCGCCCGTGAATTTCTGCTCGTCCCCCCCGTCGATATCGCTCGAGCACCGAGCGTTGACATGCCGGAGAGAATTATACGCGGGACGAACGTTTTGGGGGGACGATACGTCGACAGGGTGAGTACGGAATGATTAACACGATCGCCCGATGCGGTATGAGCGACGTTTTCATCTCTTCAGATACTCCACATAATGGAGGAACTACCGGTTGATTAACTCCTCGGGGATGACGTTGTATGTATGATATATTGCAATGATCTCTTGATGATTTAGACCAGAGGTCCCCAAACTTTTTTATCTCAAACTTGTTTGGGTAGAACCCCCCCCCCCCGCCTTTCTAATATTGAATTCTTACAAATTCATCAACTTCAAATGTGTTTTCGACAGCCGACACAGTGCTACTCACTTTGATAGGTTTAATTGTAGAGTGAAAAAGTTAAAAAAAAACACATGTTAAGTTTTATCAGATACGACGACCGACCCTCCGTGCTGCTATTCTTTCCGCGAAGACATACGGTTCCTTGCAAAGAATACGATTCTTCCCGATAGAATACTATCTTGTCATAAAAAAAGGTACGAGGCCAGATCTTTCGTGCTGCTATTCTTTTCGCGAGGACATACGGACCTTTGTGGACGAATACGGTTTTTGTGACGGAACAGCATGTTTTTACAAGTTACAAGTGCTGCGAACTCCTGCAGGCCACTCCTAGGTAATTATGGTTACCGTTGCGCGCTAGGTTCGGGATGGCCCTTCGAATGTTCCCGGTTTATGACACGTCGCGACTATTGAGGAAAATGCAAACGAACGTTGCATGCCGAATGGTCGCTAAATGTAGAATACGCCTTAATCTCAAAAATAGTTTTTCCGTCACATCCGTGTTATAAACCTTGTCGACGAAGACTCCACGTGATTCGTTCTTTCGCTACGGAACACTCGAGGACCCCCAGTCACTTTTCGTGCACCCCTAATTTTTATTTTCGCTGACATGGACCCCTAGGGGTCGATATAGACCACTTTGGGAATCATTGATTTAGACCAAGGGCGGCTAACCTGGGTGATTACAAGTTGCGCGTATGCTTATTCTTTCGAAGTAGGCGCCATAACTGAATCCATCATCATATTTTAGACAACTGGGTGCTCTCAGTTCGTATAGCCTTCTTACTCATCAGTCCGTCGTTACTTCTTGGCAGTTTACAAGTGCAGGATGTAAACTGAACTGGCGTAAATGAATTGATTCAGTTGCGCGATTGAGTCCCTTTTCCTCCCCTATCTCTATTTTCCAACACCAACAATGATCGTAAACTCCCATTTAGACGAACGCGACCACAAATTAATTAATTAATTATTTATTTATTGATGCCATAAACCTTGTTTGGTTTATGTAGCATACATTATTATGACATTATATAAAAAATAGAGAGGTATATAACATAGTATGTATAAAGTGGAATAACGTAGTATAACGTTAGGCGCTAAATCCTAATCTTACATTTTTTGACAAAGTTAAAAATGAACATTGGTGCTGTAATATCTCGTACGCTTAGAAAAAAATTAATAGTGTATGGAGGATAATGTTTACGATCGAGGAGCAGTTCAAACAGGTGTTCTCGTTCTGAATCATATTCTGGACATTGCCAGATGATATGATTGAGATCCTGAGCCTCCGCTCCGCACTCGCAAGAACCATCCGAAATGAAGCGTACTCTCGCCAGGGAGGCATTTAAATTATAATGATTTGAGCGGCTCCTGTTAACAAATGTAACAAAATCTCTCGGTAAATTGAGACTAGAAAACCAAGGTATTCTGGAGTCGCTAAAAGAATGTTGAAGAAAATATACACCTTTGTGTAAGCCTTCAGTCTTAATTCTATCATTCGATGACATTCTCATTTGATATTTAAAATCGCTAACGAAATCAGTAAACGGTATTTTGACGTTCGATACGATTCCCGATTCTGTAGCTTCTTTGGCTAACGAGTCAGCCTTTTCATTACTTACTAAGCCAACGTGCGCAGGGATCCAGATAAATTGTACAAATTTAGTATTACTAGTGCAGGATATAAAATTGCAAGATTTGTTCTTAATTTCTAAGAGCAGTTTGTTACATCGTGAATTCAACAAAGGTTTTTGTAAGGCTTTGATTACACTTTGTGAATCTGAACAAATGAGAAAGTTTGAATCAGTGTGGGAGCTAACCACATCTAAAGCTCGATTAATTGCGAAACATTCTGCTGTAAATATCGACGTTTGTCTATGTAGGCTAATGTTTTGGCTCATATTTAATTGTGGGCAGTAATAAGCTGTCCCCACTGACTGTGCATTTTCTGTTTTACTGCCATCTGTGTAAATCTCAATCGTTTGCGGAGGGGCCGACTCAATAAAGTGCTTTAAGACAGCATTAGGGTTGACCGAGTTCTTTATAGATCTACCCAATTGAAAACGCGACCAAAAATGTCAGAACAACGTCATACGACGACGGAGACATCCGCGGGGCTGTAAAAGCTCGCCGCGCGACAATAACGAGAGGGAACAGCTTCATGACGAGGAGCATCGTGTCCTGGATTCGCGGACAACGCGGAAGAACGCGTGTGTGTCTGGGATTTTTTTTCTCGCAGCGCCGACAGCAGCCTGATTTCTCGGTGTGCCGATCGATCAGCGTTCCCGTTCGCATGCTGCCCCTTTTCCCCGGGTTTTTGCGCGTCGTTTGTGAAAGGTTAATCGCCGTCGTCTCGCGGCGACTGTTAATAACACCGTGGCCAATCGGCGCGCAAGGATGTCTGTCCGGCCGTGTCGTTAGGAATGGTCGTCTTTTACTCGGCTCGGCTCCGGCTCGTACCTCGCCGATTCCCATCGAGAGAGCCTCGTGAAACGAGAGAAGGACTTCCGGCGTCTTTCACGTGGGCTCGATCGGTTCGGCTCCCCGCGGGAACGTCTGAAACCGTTTCATTGTCCTTTCACGAATGTGTACACGGTGTACCACCGCGAGAGGCTACCGACCTCTCTGCTTCTAGAGGTGACAGAAGCGATAAACGCGAGGGAATGAAGACGAAACCGTGTTTTTGTTTCACGAGGCTCCCGTTTCCCAGTGAAAGTATTAAGAACACTCGAAGGTAACTCAGTTCTTTCTCAGTCGCGATGACACACTTTCCTGCTTATTGCGGTAGCTGGAAGTCAAGCTCGCTCAAGGTCAGTCAAGGTCACCGAGGAATTAGAGTGCGGAAGTTCGTGTAAATGATTTTTCGAATATAGTACAGGAGGAAGTAATGCCTGGAAGAGAATGATTATGTATAAAGAAAAATGTGAATAATGCCAAGGTGCTGTTAGCATTGCTAAATCGTTTCTCGCCGCGTGTTTCGAATATTCGAGCTCGTTCTAAGCGCGTACGATTCTATTAATAACGAAAGAACAATTGCATAGGAAACATATGTTACTGGCAATCCCCTGATCTAAACGTTTGACCTTTGTCGTACCAACAGACCTCAACAATTGCTTCAATGTGCAAGCACATGTTCGCAGGAACCGCAGATTTATATAACAAAAGTCTATAATGAAATACCCTGCGTGATTTCTATCTCTGTATCGTAATTTCGTCACTACTGACCTTGCTGCTATCGCGACCCCTATACAATATAAATAGCGTAACTCCGTCTATCACAACGCTCGAATAACAGGATTTCAATCTAATAGAATCAACCCGTTACGTAGGACGAGAACTGTTTATATTTTTAGCCTCGAGTGATGGCTTCTATAAAATAGACGATCGTGTACTGAATAAATGTTATTTGAAAACAATCATTTTGGTTCCAGTATTTTTATCTGGTATAAAAATCCGCAGTCTAGTTATGGGTTATACACGATTTATGTTACTACTCTGAGAAAGAAATCCTGTCGAAACAAAACAAATATATGTTGATTCAATAAGATGTACTATTGAATAGTGCCAATATCATATGAACTTATTTCAATATTTAATACTATTGAATTTGAATGAAAATAAGATATGGCCTCGAACCAATTCCAGTATAAATCAATACATTCCTCAAATTTTTTTAACCCTTTGCGGTCGGAGCTATTTTAACTCGAAAACTAAACATTTCTTCCGACCTAAAATATTGCCATTTTTTATGAGATTTTAAATTTGGTGGATATGAAATTGATATTACAGTTTATGAAATAATTAAATGTTCGGTAATTGATTATATATCTACATATCCAATAATGTAAACAATATCTTCAATAATGGTACAGCAACTTTTAATGGCGGCTCAGAGGCGCCACTCGATCGCTAAAGGTTAACAACATACCTGATTGAAGGAAAAAAAGAAACATTACGAATAATAATATACGGTATTGAATCAAATAATATTTTCAATCATTTCATGATAGACAATTCAAATACATCACGATTTGCTTCTATATTTCATACTATTGGAAAGAATACATTGGAAAGAATACAAGAATACATTCATCGAAGTAAAGAAATTACAATAACACGCGTGTTATTGAAGTAACTACTTTTTTCTCAGTGTACTTCAGTAAAAACATCGAAGCAGTTGCATAGCCAGCAATGATTTCCCAGAGTCTGTAGAAAGACGGAACCCTGAAGAAGCGGAAGGACGTCGTCCCGGGGGGCTCGAATGATTTTCACGACCGGGACGGACGGCGTGAAATCGTTCTTGTTCTGCCGATTCGTCACCCGTCGACGTCGTTTAAGACAATAACAGGCAATTGAGTGCGCCAGCTACCGATCTGATGCAGCTAGCCCCTTTAAGTGGCCTAGCCGGCATTCATCCCCGGCCGGTATTTAACCGGCGAACCCCCTTCAGAGGGCTGACTCTCGTTCCGCGAAGTTCTTCAAAATCCACTCGGGGAACATTCAAAATCCACTTCTCCGTAGACGCGTCTCCCTCGATCGTGTGCGGGAGCTATTAACGTCGCGCGAGCTTATTATCCTTTAAGGACGGTCTCGTTACAGAGAGAGCCCGATGCAGTGTCTCCGTTCCCGGGTTTCTATCTGCGGCTCTTCCCCTTTCCGCCTTTCTCCAGCCCTTAACTCTCTCTCACCCTCTGCGCGTCTTCCATCTTTCGTTTTTACTGCCAGAGAGAACGAGAAGAAATCGTTCACGGAAACAAATGGTTCTTACATCACAGTTCGTTAAGAGCCCGTGTTTTCGGGACTCGTGGTGGGGGTTCGACTTTCTTTAACGTCCATCAGTCCTACATTCGCTCCACATCGTGTTCAATTAGTACTTCTACATTTATTGGATGATTGCCTAAGCTGAAACTAAAATTCAATGGTTAAATTTTACAGAATACAGATTTATTAATCACTTATTCAGTCACCATTCTTTTCTACTACACTGGTCGAAATTTCTATAAAGTCATCTTCCTTTTCATAGATATTTTAAAAATATTACCATTTTTCTTGATTTATCGTATCTGGTCTTGCGCCTTGTAGACACTCTTACTATTATAGTGCCTTGTAGACACTATTTACGTTTTTAAAAATTTTTTTCTGTGTGGTGCAGAACACAAGTGCGAAGTTTCTATAAAGTCACTTAGTGTTTCTCTGTATTCTGAGCAGAGAACTACGGAAAACTGCGAATATTCTAAAAGTATTAGTTTTAGAACTCACAGAAATCCTGTTTGTTATAATTTGATTCACGTGTATGAGAATGCCGAGAGGAGAAGTACTAACAAGTGAAGAGAAAGCATCAATCGATGCTTATAAATATATGGGCTGCTCTAATCGCGCAATTGCTAAGAAAACTAATCGGTCATATACTGTGATTAATAATTATATCAATTTACGTGAAAATTACGGAAAAAATCATCTTAAAGGTAGTAATAAAAAATAGTGAAAGAGACAACATTCAATATTAATGAGGTCTGCAGCTAAGGAAAGGAAAAATGCAGCACAATTTCGAGCTGAATTGGAGCTCCCAGTAACAACAAGACGTGTGCAACAACTGTTAAATTCTTCTGGACAAAAATACAACGTAAACCAGGCCTTAAAGAAGTACATAAACCGCGGCCCGTACTAATTTCGCACGGGCACAAAACACAGTGACTTTATAGAAATTTCGGCCACTGTATTACAAGAAACTTGCGTTGCTGCTCCCAGTTTGCTTCACATTTCGGAAATACACTCATGATCTCTCAGTAGGCAAATATGTGTATAGCGTCCGCATCTCTGCTCGAGATTGGGTTTGAAAGTTTCCGTAAAATAATGATAGAAACCCGCTTTGCATACAGTCGTTGAGGAACCTATTAATAAGCTCGCAGCAGATGTAATGCGAGCGTTCTCGCGCAAAACACAGTGGTTCTGGTTTAATAGAGCCCGGAGGATTGGCGGCTGTCATCTTTCTTACGGTTTTTCAACGCGTCGAAGCCGAAAGTGACTATTCGTAAATGGGCATGCAATAGAAAGGTCTCCGGTAGTCTGCCGAGAAACGGTGAGGATACTACCTCGGATATTAGCCGGGAAAATTACGTTTATTAACACTCGTTGATTACCAGTGTGTTACACGCGTGGCCACGGCGACGTATTTTGCATAAAGAAAGTTCTGTTAATTCTACGCCGGCTGCAGTTTGAAGTCATCACGCATGCCGTAATATTCACTTCCCATATCCTCCATCCCTCGTGGGTTTTTTATCTCGCCAATCTTGGAGGATCGTCGGGATTTAAGAGGGTCGGGGAAAGAAAAGCGCGCGCGAAACCTGGAGAGACAGAGCCCATGATAAAACGTCGAGGGAGTGCGACAGGGTTGAACCACGAAGAACTACGGGAAATATCCGTGGGAGGTACGAGGGACGTCAACATCGGGGAAAGGAACTAACAAAAGAGGGAAACGAACGCCAGGGAAATGAAGATAATGGACGCGTTAGCAAGAGTTTGCCCTGGCGTGTCTGGGGACTCGGCCCAAAGAGTACGGAGATCGTTTATGTCTAAATAGTCCGCCAGGAGGAAGTATCTATCAGTCGAAGACGAGCTTCCTGTTAACGATGCTGGTCGTGCATCCGAGAAAAATGCGACCTTTTACCATTTGTTGTCTGCATCAAGTATTGGGTTGGGGAATAAGTTCGTAGCGTTTTACGTTTTCTTTTATTCTACTATAATTTTTCTGTTCTTTGGCAAAGTGTTGCACTTCGATCGAAAGAGCTCTGTCTGCTCTACAAAACTGTGACAATCGTTGCTTTGAATAATTTAATTTTTTATTATTTTTCAGGCTTGGAAATGGAATATCCAGGATGCAAAAATCAACATTTTCGACACATGTTGAGAAGCAATTTGAAGGCGATTTAAGCTCCCAATTTTTCGACAAATCCCATCGAATGAAGATGGCTGACAATGGTCTTATGATCGCAGTTCATTTTTTCCGCTAATTCTTTTCGACCTCGATGAAAAGCGAAGAAAAGCAGGGTCGAAAATGTTGATTTTCGCCTCCTGGATATACCATTTGTAAGCCTGAAAAATAATAAAAAATTAAATTATTCAAAACAACGATTATCACGGTTTTGTAGAGCAGACATAGAGCTCTTTCGATCGATGTGCAACACTTTGCCAAAGAAGAAAAAAATCGTGTAGAATGAAAGAAAACATAAAACGCTACGAACTGATTCCCCAACCCAATATATGTATCTAGCTTTGGAACGGGGGTGTCCATCTGAGAGTTTCTGTCGATAGTTGCTCCCTCGAGAGTACTCTCAATTTGCGTCTCCATTTCAGAGTACTTCAGAAATTTGTTGCTCAGGTGTGTAGGATCATTTGAATTTCATGCGTGTAGCTCTCACAATTTTAATAACTCTTTGAATAAACTACCAACCCCAATAAATATTAATTCATGATGAAATTTCAGATGAATTTCGGTAGTTAGAAGAATGCTCGTGGACAGAATAGATGCGTCGAAGTTTGCTGCAATTGTTGCAATGCACTTAATAGGAAAAAAGAAATGTTCTACACTTATACTAGAATTATATAGAGAAGATGCACAACGGTTTAAAAGTTTCGTACCAATGAATGCAGTTCAAGTTGAAAACGTAATAAGTTTGATTGGACCACAAATTGCGAAACTTTAAGAGGTTGAAGATTGAAGTTAGGTAGAGAATAACATTTCTTATATAACCAAAACAATTAATGCAGCTTATGTCCCGCCGCAACTTTCGGGCTGATGCATTAGAATAATTTGTGAATCGTCTGGTCACTCGCTCCACCCTACTTTCGCAAGATTACTTCGGGGCGTTCGACGCGAAGCGAAACGGAGGGCGGCACTAATTCGAAGTTACGCCGGACTATTTCTCCCGTGACCGAGACACTTACACAGAATCCTAATCCAGGGCTGAGGTAAATTGGTTTACGGAAAAATCTAATTACGCCCGTCTACGGTTGTCCTTTGCCATGATGTAATCGAGTTACTCCGTTGACTCGTATCCTAACAACGCGTTCCAGAAACCTTTAACCCGCGACTGTTCGCGCGACGAAATTCCCTCCGACAACGAAACAAAAAAAAAATTCCCGTGCACGAAGCGGGACGCGACGTGCCGGATCAAGGAATTTGAATATTTTCGAAATAATATCTGATGCTTCGACACAGCCTCTTTAACCGAGCTAAACTCCTACTTCAGCCAGACACTTGAAGCGAGCACCAACTTCGGCGCGAAACTTCCGATAAATTAGCTTGAACCGTTCGGAAGCGGCTCTGACAAAACTAATAGTCGATGAAATAATGAGGTTTTTACCGAATTCGAGGCACTCGACATCTCGTTAAGTAATTAGGGCGACGCTGTCGGTAACGTAATTACTCTGGAATCTTTGGAATCTTGGGCACCCTCTTGTACTAACGCAAAACAGAATGTGTTCAAAATTTGTTTGCAACGTAAGAAGATTTAATCTGCTACCGTGAAGTGCTCTCTACGCGTCCAATTTTGTACAAGCTATTTTCATATTAGCGGAAGTGATGGAAATATTCATCATGCGCATAATTATAGCTGATTAAAATGTGTACAGGATTTGTTTGCAACGTAAGAAGATTTAATTTGCTATCGTGAAGTGCTCTCTACGTCTCCAATTTTGTACGAGCTATTTTCGTATTAGCAGAAGCGACGGAAACATTGATCAAGAACACAATTACAGCTGATTAAAATGGTTACAGAATTTGTTTGCAACATAAGCAGATTTAATTTGCTATCGTGAAGTGCTCTCTACGTTTCCAACGTTGTACAAGCTATTTTCGTATTAGCAGAAGCGACGGAAATATTCATCACGAAGACAATTATAGCTGATTGAAATAGCGCGGACTGTTTAAAGACAGTGGAAAAAATGTGATTTTGTGATTTCATAAATAATGTACGCTAACAGCTCGGCGATAGTGTTTTTTTGGCGGCAGTTCAATTTCTCTGTTTACGAGTCGTCGATCCGGCGCGAAATTATAAGCTGCGGTCCAATCGTAAATCAATTCAAATTATGCCGAAGTAAAGTTTCTATTACTGAACGCGGACCGCCCGGTTAACTGGTTTAATTAAGGGTTGTCCACATTGCGGAGAGTTCAATTTAATTCGTCTGCGGACGGTACCAGCAGCGCGGCGAGGCACGATGGCTACGATAAAAGAAAAACGAACGATTAATTAACCGACCGCCGTATTATTCTAACGTCAGAGTGCATCACCGTCAGATCCAAATACTGCTCGTTAATTGATAGTTCGCCGCGGCAAAAGGATGCCGCGCGCAGCCCACGTCGAACGGGCCCGGGTTTTTCCCGTCCCGGCGAAACTATTAGTCACTCTTAACGTGGATCCGTATAATTATGACAAATGCCGGCACGAATGTAACCGCGAAGCGATTTAGAAGAAAGGCTCGGGCAATAAGACGATCGCGATCGCTAATGTCGGCCGCGGAGCGTGAGCATCGATCTTTCGCATCGCGCTAAGTACTTCGAAGATGATGGATCGCGAGGGAGTAGCGATGGGACTCGGACTTAACCCAGACCTAGTTTTCTATGACCAATACCTTCACTTTTGAAATTTCTGCTTGCGCATCGTACCCGATGTGAAATCGCGTTCCAAAGTGCACGAGAAACATGAAATTACGAATAGAATTCAGAGACTATGAAACTATTACTTGTGTATCCACTCTTAAATGACGGTGTTGCAAAATTGGAATACCGTGTGAGCAAATTAAAACACAAAATTATGAGCCAGAAGCGTTTTAGCTTTTAAGCAAACTCACGTATCATGCAGCGCCGCCACTGCAGGAGATATCTTAATTACTGCTAACATATACAATAGATGATTTGAACGAAAGTGTTCAGCGTGTGTGGCTGAGGACACACGGACGTTGATGCGGCGATCATTTGGAACGGAGAATGTTGCCCGAACGATTACTTACGTTTGCCGGGTCGGTTCCCGTCTGTTCGTACTAGCGGAAGAAGAATGGCGTTCAAGGTGCAAGGCGATCTCTTTGCAGCGAGCAGTAAAGATTCAAGGATCGCTCGTAAACTTCTCCGTGAACCCTAGGAAGTCCCATCACGTATCCAATTTTCCAGAGATCAACCGGCTCGATCCGGGGAGCTTTGGAAATCGGCAAATTGAAACGCGTCCGTCCGCTCGGGATGCCTCGTGTCACGGGACTATCGACAGCGACACGAGACACCGTATCCGAAACAAGTTCGACACTTAAGAGGATATGCTTTACGAGGGGCCCCGACGGAAATCGAAACTGTCTCGCTCGCCGCTCGAAAATAGTAATCAGGTTTAGCCGTCTTACCGTCTCTCTAAAATGGCGCACTTTGTCCTCACGAGATACAAGCGAACGTTCCACTAAACCTTCCACCAGCGAAAAATCGCCCCTGTGTACTCTGCCGAAAGAATCGAATTGCCCCGGGGCGTCCGAGAAATACGAAACGAGACCGGACATGCATACTTGTTACACAAAAATCGAGAAACGCGATCTCGCTGCGATACAGTTCGACCTTTCTTCGGCGCACGATGAGTCTACGACAGGAGCATCGAACCTGTTCTCTTATTTTAACGCGCGAATCAACGAATAAACATAAATTAATCATTTGTTTCTTCAAATCGGAATATCGGACAATTTATTAGGACCTTGAATAAGTTCACGCTGTTTTTTTAACAAAATAAAAGATTTATTTAAATTATAAGAAACAAAAACATTTCATTCAAAGTATAATATATATAGTATAGTATATTCGAGTAATTCCTCCAACTTTTCGTCTTCAAATTTTTTCGGTGCGCCAGAACGTTCTTTATCCTCAAGTTCAAATTCATGATTTTTGAAGCGTCGAAGCCAGTCTCTGCATGTCGTATCCGACAAAGCATTGTCACCATAAGTCTCAACAAGAATTCTATGTGCTTCAGCTGCAGATTTCTTTTGAATAAAGTAGTGCAATAAAATTCCCCGCAAATACACTTTATTCGGCAAAAGTAGACATTTTCAGAACTAAGAAAAAAATTACTTTGCTTACACTAAAGTGAACTACCATACACTGAAATTTAAGGTTAGATACACTACTGCCTTGCATGTGTGTTACCATTCGAAATTCCACGAACGGGGTACTGCTACTACCATCTTTGAAGAAACAGCGAGAACTTATTCAAGGTCCTAATACAATAAATAGATCCAGCGCTGAATTCATCGTCAGAAATAGAGCAAATACTCCTATTTTCCCCGTGTACGCTGCTATCCACTCGCCGCGCCGGAAGTAGCAACACACGTGTTTCGCGGTGAAGGAGAACGCTGCGCGTTGCATGTAGAATGTAGATGCCCGCGTGCACATACGAGGCGCAGGTTAATGAAACCGTTGCACCGCGCAAAAAGTCGGATTTGATTAACCGGGAGCAGCAATTATTTTCCACTTCTCTGTGTCTGGGCCGCGGTAGTCAAAAAGACTTGTGCAGCGTAGACGCGGCAAACAAGTTCCGGTCCAACGCGAAAGCAGAAATTATCTCGGCTCCGAACAGGCGATTCGTTAGCTTCGACTTTGTGTAATTACGAGAACGTAAGGACAAAGGAGGTGTAACCGGCGCGGTGTTCTCGCGACCGCGGTGAGGAGCGGTCGTATACATACCGTTCGTTTCAAATCTCGTAAACGTGCTCTCGGATCGCACCGCAATCGGTCTCTTTTCACGGCGAAACGACCGGGTGTGCAATTACAGACTAATCTCGCCGCGTTTTCGAATCGTTCGTCCCCTCTAATCTGATTAGCCCGGTTTTACAACGGTGGCCGGCGCGGCGTGTGGGTACGTGTGTCCCGCTTCAGGAGTTTCACCAGCTTCGGATGCAAACGCTCCGAATCTGCCGGACGCAATTGAACGATGGTTATTAATCGCCTGTCGTCTACCTGTTTTCTTCTCGCAGCCATCGAGCTCGGGCTCGAACATGTTAGGCGAGACGGGACGTCCCTAATGACCGAGCACATGCACGTTTACGCTCGCTGGGGTTAGGCTCGTATTCGGGTCATCCGACTGGGTGCTTTCTCACCTTCACCATTTAAACCGGTTTGAGAGGGTAGACGTGTCGCGGGGTGATAATTAAATTTCACCTATGTTTCTTTCTGGAATGAATGGGGATATACGCGTGAGATGAAATTGGTGTGGGGGGTCTTTATTAGATTTCCGAGATGGATAAACAGCGAGAATGAAGAACACAGTGGAAATTGGTATTTATAGAAAACTCCGCAAACGTAGTTAGAGATCCCGAGGTTTCATGGCAGGATAAAAGCGGACCAATTTCCGAAGGACTAAGAATCATCAGTGGCGGCGGGCGTGTCGTTTGGCGCGTCTGGTCTCGTGAAACTGTTTGGTCGGATTCCCGGCTGGACAATCTCGCGGAACGTTTATTACGACAGCTTTCCGGGAAGCCGCATTGAATTGAAACGGCGAGTTCAGCGGGGAGTTTAATTACGAGCGTACTAAACTAAATTTTCCAAGTATTTCACCGAGCGTCGCGTCGCCTCGAGTATCAATTAAAACATCGGGGCATATTCGGATGCCCTGGGAAATACGAAAATCGAGAGAGCAGAAGTGGAGAGCGATGAAAGAAACCGAAACGAACCGAAGCAAAGCGAAGCGGCGAACGGTGTGCTCGTCGTGGGAGCACACGAACGAACGCGTCTCCCCACACACCACGTTAAAGCCGCATTCACGTGCGTACGACTCGCCGCGCCACAGAAATAAAGGACTTCCTTTGCTCGTAGATATCCGCTCGGCAGGGTCGCGAATAAATCTCACGATGAACGATAGAACGGGACGGGGAGGCGAACGCGCGAGCGAGACCGCCAGAACCAGCCCGCAGAGATAGGAAGCGAACGGAGCAAAGGGATAAAGAGAAGTGCACAGGAAGCGAAAGATACCGCTGATACACCTTACCGAATCCTTGCTGCTTAAAGAGAAACACCATCTTTCCTGCCGCAAAGAATCGACCCTTTTCTCTTGAGTTTACCACGAATTTTATGCGAAGAAAAATCTCTTCTGTCCCCCGCTATTTACACATCCCCGGGAAACCGTGTAATTCGAGCACCGTTTTTCAAGGATCAACGCGATGTTCCATCATTTTATACTTGTGTCATTCAAGGAATAATCGTAACGAGGCAATGCGGACCCGTGTGAGAAAATTAACGCAGAATGTAGTCGAGTAGAGACAGCAATCAGTGGACAGACACGTGAGCCAGGTCTTAGTACAATGCAAATATTAAATCCAATTAGACTCGACAGAATGCACAAACGACACCGAACTGTTTGTCCACCGAGGTGTGATGTGTGCATCCAATATTTGCGTCAGAAAAAAAGTGTTTATCAAGTTGCGTTTACTTAGCTTGGCAATAAGTGCCAAGAAAGAATGGAGTTATTACACCTTTTACAAAGGAATGCATTATACAAGCATTAATCTTTAATATTAGCGATAATGAAGATGTGAAATTGAAACATTTTTAGAATTTCATAGGGCTCCTTTCGGATTTCCTCTAATTTGGCTCCGCAGCTGCCATTCATTTAGCGCAAGCATTCCGTGGAGCACGATCAAGTGCCATTGAACACGGGTGTTTCGTCCGATAACATTTTCAAACTCGCTGTAATTCATTCGCTATTGTGCCGAGAGGATTGCCATGAATGAAGGAAATGCTCGCGTACGACGAGACGCGCCGAGCCTGTATGAATACGAATTCACCGTCCCTCCGTGCTAGTTTGTGTTCCCGTACAATAGCGCCTCGGAAGCTACTTCTATGCTTTTAGCCCCGACTTTGAGGATCATCCGCGCCTTCCGCTCTCGGACCGCCATTTCCCGTCTACTTTAATCTGCTGTAAACTTCTGGACATCTACTAATTTCATGGCTGTGCCCGACTTTATTCGCTCCTCGTTGCGCATCCCCGAATCGGATCCCTTTGCGAGTACAATTGCCGGAATCTGCGAACAAGCACTTTGCTTCTACAGCGTGTTTCACGTCGGATGTTATCTGTAATAAGTAGATCTTTATGTTTAAAGCGGAATATGCGAAACATTTCTTTCGATGATTAAATAATTCCTTGTGGCAAACGTAAATATTTTGGAGACTTGAATCGCAGAATTATTTGAACGCTGCTTCAACTTTTAGGTTCGGTCGAATTGACTATTGTACGATTAACCTAACGAGGACAACGAGTATTTGCCGGCGAAGCCGTCCGTTGATGCGAATCAGAATAAATTATGATTAAATCCGCTGAAAAACAATTAGGCAGAACGAAATTAGAATATCTGTAGCGGCAAGACGTTTTTGTTTCGTCCGTGTTACCGCACGTAACGTTGAATTATGAAATTTACTATTGCATGCCGGAGCGAGCGCCGCCGAAAATTAATTCTCAGATTGTCCCGTTAAATTGTTCTTCCTGCGCGGGCGTACCGTTGTTACGTGTGAAAACGTGTGCAACGAAACCTGCATGCGACGTGCATGTTTTAAACGACACAACGTTGCATTTAGCGATGAAATGAAACCATTTCGGACGGTAATCATTTTTACAATTAATTTTGAAACCGCGCTGTGCCATTACGCTCGGAACACTGATTACACACGACACGTTGCAAATTTTTACGATTCTCGAGCCCTGCTCAACGCCGATTAAAATGTTCTGCATGCGATCCACCTGCTTTGAAGATATCGCAATTTATTTATTTCACGTTGCACCGCAAGCTCAAACATATAACGGGATAACGCACGGTAACACTTGATTACCCTGAAACCGATTAACATAACATGTTTCCGACTCTCCTCTCGTACGTTGCTTTCCAATCTTTCCCCGGTGATGAATCCTGAAGAAGCGCCGGGTAAAAATTCCCGCAAGGGAGCCAGTCTAGTTAGGCGAACGCAGTCACGTGTATATTTCAGCCGGTGGCAGTAGCGTGTCCTGCGGAATTAATGAACTAACTAGCGGGCACAATGGACGGCAGAATGCAGAGTATTTGCTCGCTTATGATGCTAATGTCGCCTCTTTACTTTGCATGACAATTACCTTGCCTAACTCTGACTCCCCATGGGGGCACTATACCGCTCGCCCCATATCTCGAGCTGCCTACGCTGCTCCTATCTTGACTACCATTCCTTGTCTCAACCCTCGGGCTTCCTTACTGCATTAAATTCTCCCTGCGCCACCGAATTCTTCTCCCTTCACACGATACTGGCGCTTTTGTTCCCATCGAAGATTAGAAATACATTCTATAGCGGTGGATCTATATACCTCTTCAACCATCTCTCACGCCAAATCCACTGGTCCTGTGAGAAATAATATCCAAAATATACTTATACATATAGTAAATTAATTTGGTAACTCTCCCTTTATCTATTACTTTGGGATAACATGTACATCGAGTTATAATTTGGCCCAGTTACCAGATGTACCTCGTGTAACATTTTGTTTCTCTGTTTGTTTATTCTGCGTGCTGCTACATTTTTTACCACGCTTATATTAACTTGTTTATTACCACGCTTATATTAGCTTGCCGAGTTGTCGTTGTCGTTGTCGATGTTGTCGTTGTTGTATGCGTCAAATCTTGAAATCGAATTTTAAACCACTTCCCAATGAGCTAGATACTTGAAACTTTGAACATAGCTCAGAACTGGGTGACAATGCAATATTAAAAAACAAATTTAAAAAAAAAACGATGCGTTTAGGAGATATAAACTATTAAAAATTTAACCATTACACCTCCCCGCGCGACGCTCGGTAGTACGTCTTCGCGGACAGCGATCCCCACTCCGCGCGCCAGCGCTTACCTACTCCACTACGTGTTCCCACTCCACTGGCCCACTTCGCATCGTAGGCGTAGGACCTCAATTTACTTACTGAGTTGGTTAGGATCAGGTCGGGGTGGAGGGCGAGGGTGGAGGTCGCGTGGAGGACCTCGCGGTCGTCATTGCAAACCAATATGGCGGCGCCCTTACCTGTCAAAAACACTGCAATAGCTCCTGAACGATTGATCCTACAGAATGGAAACTTCGATTTGCAGCCGCCATGACACAATATTTTTCCATTTACAAAAGATGGTTGAATTTACTGGTTGAAGTGGTAATTAAAATCGATTACAAGATATGTAAAGACTAAAAAGTAGAAAATAATAAAATATATAAAAAAACTTCTTAAAAACCACGCTTATATTAAAAAGGAGAAAATAATTCTTTCACACATTAGCGACAATAAATAAAAGCGTGGAGCGCCTACGAAGATTGCGTCAATATAGTTCAGCGCTCCACGCTTTTATTTATTGTCGCTAATGTGTAAAAAAATTATTTTCTCCTTTTTAGTGCAATTTAATATAAGCGTGGTTTTTAAAAAGTTTTTTTATTCTAAATGTGTCTGTAGCAACAGCAGTTACAATTGTGAAGCAACGAGTCATCGTAACGTACTGCAATCACTTCTTTTGAGATTATCTTGGAAAACGTGCCGATGGGTCTCCCCTGCTCTAAAATCGCGAGCAGAACGTCGACGCGAATTAGTCTAATTTCTTGAAGGAATTGCCTGGCGAAGTGAGCTCCTTTTTTCCGAGGAAACTTGGCCGGCGGATTCCAAGTGGAAGCGTTTCATCGGTTCATTCGCTGAAACATCCGGGCAGCGAAGTTTTCAAAAGCGTATTCGCATCGGTGAAAGGTTCCGCAGGGACCGCTCTCTCGTTCCGGGATCCTTTGATTTCTCCTGGCGTTTCTCACGGGGAAAACGACCCAATTTCCGTGTCCCGTTTGGTTAAAGGGTTAACCGAGTGCGTTGAACGAGAAACGGGAAAAGTCGCGCAATTACCTGTCGGTCGAGTCGACCGGCGCCGCGGTAATTCGTGAGGGACGTCGTCGGTCGAAAGATTTCGCAAAAGTTGAAAAGCGGCTTACACGTCGAGCCGGAACTAATTGTGAGCGGGGCAGCTCCCTCTCGTAGCTGGACAAGAAGCGAGAGAGGGAGAGAGAGAGAACAGATGGCGTTTGAAAGGAACTGGGTCGTTAGCCCGAGTTTAATGATGCCGAAGGACGAGAGCCAGAGGTAACCTGCGAAGGACGAATGTCGAGCGTCCTTTTATTCCTTCGAACGAATGAACGACCTCCGAGCGAATCGATAATCCGGCCCGATATATCCGTGAGCCGGGGTGGAAAACGAGCGAAAGAAGTCGAGGAAGAAAGAGAAAGGGATGAAGAAGCGGACTAAGGAGAAGCGGGAGAGAGAGAGAGAGGAATCGGCCAGCGCCGTGAAGAGAGAGAGATAGAGGGAGCAAAATCGACGAGAGAATTCGATATCTGTCGATCGTTAAACCCGCCTAGAACCGACCGAGGAGGGGGAGCTACCCCCGGAGATTCGATCGGTCGAGCATAACTCCTCGTGGCTGGACGTTTTGCTCCTCTGTCCCGCGATACTCGAGATTAAGCAGCCTCTCCCGCGAATAGAGAGCGCAAACGATTTTTAAATCGATCATTGGTACCCCGACCATAGACGCTGAAAGGCTCTCGCGGTCTCGACGACGGCTGTCAGCGCCCCAGGCGTCGAAATCTCTTCCGTCTCTCTCTCTTTCTCTCGCTCTCCTCTGTTCTTTTATTTTCGCGGTGAAATTGTAAAAGGCGCCCCGGTATTGCAGAGATGCCGGACCCGATACGGCCGGCTGTGATACAAGTAATTGATGGGATCGACCCGAGGCGACATCTTGAGGCCCAAGTGCAAGGACAGGTCGGTGGCGGCGGCGTCCACGGCCCCCAGAAGCAGAAGTATCGATTAATGTGGCCTTGTTGATTCGTGTAATGGATCCGCTTGACTTGATTCAAGGATGATCGGACCGCGGATCGTGCATCTATCTTGTTGATGTTCATTAATGAAGCAGACCGATCGCGCGCTCGCTTCGGTACTGGCCTCTATCTGCGCTTTCTGCTTCGCGCTGCCCGATCCTGGATCGTGCTCTGTTCCGATCATTTTTGTTTGCAACCCTGCTAGGTCCGCTTCAACCTCTTGGCTACGGCGCAGCGAGATGAAACGATCTGATGGCGATCGGAAACCGATTTTCGTAGCATTGTAAGTTAGATACAAATTCATGTTACTTGAGGGAGAATTAATTGTACCATAATATATGGTGAACTCCATTTTCCAAAATCTTTGTCCAGTTATTTATTCATGTTTTGAGAATGTACGCTAATATTTCTAAGAATGTCCATGGAAGAATGTCGATCTACTGTTAGCTGTTGTGATTATTTGAAATGAAAAATTCAAGAGGATTCTTGCGTCGAGAATTTCAAGACAGTAATGCAAATTACTAGTCACCGATTTTTGTAGAAATGCATTTTTTAGAAAGGTGTACTACGGGATAGATAATTCTTGTCCATTCCACTCTAACCCCTCACGTATTACGCTTGATCTCCTGGATGTGGCGTCCTCTTAGTCTTTTCCGTTTCCCGCTCACGTCTTTCCACAGGCAAACCTGTTATGAATTCTTTAGTTTATTAATTTTTGATGTATTTTGGGTTTCCGAGTCTAAAATTGACGATTGAATCCGAAATGGCAGATTCAGTTCTGCATTCTAAATAGAGTTTAAAGTGGAACATCAGTTTCACTCTCGCAGTAGAATATGAGATGGAGTTTTAAAACGCAAACAGGATTTTAGATTAGAAATCTTAAAAAGAGATCGATTTGGAGATCAGTGGCTCTAATAATGCGCTAAGAATAATATTATAAACATGTATAGCACGCATACTATCATATGTGTAGCATTATGCGAATATTTCTAGCTGTCCCATTGACTTTTCCATTCGAGCGAAGCACAAAGCCATTGAAAAGAAGTGTGCATCCTACGCATTGAGGCCAACCTTTGAAGAAAATTCTTGCACCGTTCACGGATACAAGTAAATCCGATACGCCAACGGCATAGTAAAGATTTTCGAAAATTTCTAGCTTTCTTTCATGCATATTAAAGAACTCGCGGCTCTCCGAATAAAATTCAGGAGAAAGCCACTCACCGAGTGCCCGAATTACACGCTAACGCATTTGCATACAACGCTGCTCTTTCGTATAATTGTACCCGTAATTACACCTAGGAAAAATTAATTCGACATAATTCCAGTGAAAACATCTTTATCGTCCCGATAAATCTCGAATTTTAATGCCGAGGCAATCTCAGTCTCGAAGAAAGTTATTGTTATCCGGCTCGATTTTCTTCTGCGGATACGTAAACACCGTTTTCTCGCGCGCGCCCGCATGGTCCCGATTTGTGGTTTCGCTCAAGGTTTTCCAATGAGATTACGCGCGGCCCGGTGAAAGGTTTCGTAATCGATACGGTTGTACTCTGTGCCGTACAGCACCGCCCGCGTTATCAAAATGTGCATTCTCACGGTCACTCTGCTTGTTTCCAAGTAATTTGCAATTATTTCGCCTACGATCTATCCGATCAACGTCTATAGGCAATGGCAAATACCAACAACCCATTCAATTCAAGTTAAATATGTTATTGTAGTCAGCAACGAATGTTCATAAATTCCTCACAAATTAATGGGAATTGTCTCAACCACGTGTTGCCAAAAAGTGTGCTTCAAATAGCTCAGTACATATTTTTAGAGGATGTTGCAAGCTTCACGAGTGATTCTATAGACCCTAAAAGATCATCAATTAATATCAATAATTTCAACATTAAAAAACATCCCTTTTCCTACAAAAATTTGATCAGAGTAAATCTTGCGTAGAATCATCGGCAAAAGAATCGCACAATTCCTTGTATTATAATGCAAGTTCAGAATCGTCTTTATTAACTGCACACATTTATTTCAAAATCAATACGACAGTATTTTTAAGCCCTTCGAATGTCTTTCATGTTTTGCACTGGATCTGTTCAGTTTTGTTAGAAATGCATATAATCCGCAGTCTAATTACGATTGTTTTCAATGGAAACCACGGACGAGAGAGGAGTTCCGGTCGAACGGTCTTGGAAGAAGGCCGAGCACGATCCTGGTCGGATCGATCGATCCCGCGGATGATCCGGGAAATTTGCGTACGGTAACAGTGATTTTAATGTATCCTGCGTACCGGGAGCGCGATCAGCATGCGATGGAACGTTGGCTGTTCGCCGTTCCCTTTCCTATTCGGGTACGAATCGATTTGTCTCGTATCTGTCTGGTGGCACGTTAGATCTGGCTAATTAGGAATAACGAACGCGCGCGGCTCTAACTAACGGTTAGATTCACACGCGTCCCACCCGCCCTGACGCGCTTTTCAATCGAGTGGTTCTTTCTCTAATTGTTTAACATCGCGCGTCGCCGCTAACGAGCCACGCATACGTCGAATGAGTCGCGTTACTCGCACGAGCCTCTCGTGCCTCCTCTTATTTCCCTTGTCGCCCGGCTGGATTTCCTCTTCTTCTCTTTTTTTTCGTCGGTCCCTCAATACCGAGTGGCATTCGTTGAATCCTCAAGCGTATCGTGAATACCGGCGTTTTGCACGTGGGAAAAAAAAATGAGCACGCGCCTTTTCTTGACTTTTTGTCCCCGGTATTCACGCGGGCTTGCATACACGAGTGTGAGCAAGCTTTTGGCGGTGTCGGCGATTAAAAGAATTTGTCGAGACCTTTGCTGCACTGTTTGATGCTCGGAGGAATTGTGTTTGCTTGTTGCGAAGCCAATGGTGGAAGCGTGCCCATTGTTGCCTACCGTCTTTCGGCAAATACTTTCCCGTTAATGAATAATTGACACTAGATCCGTGAACGACGACTGCAGCGAACAGCCATCCTTAACTGGAAGCTTTCAATCGCTTCAATTAGAGTCTACGGTTTTTAACGTGAATCGAAATGGGACACCTGAGCCCCAATCCGGCTCCTGGGGTTGGTGTTTCAATGAAAATGGGGTAGCGTGATAATAAGGAATTTATATTGCCCCGCAATACACAGTAAACCCTCCTATATTGCGGTACATACTCTCGTAACGCGGAGCAAAAATTGCGATTTGTATCAAATTTAATTTGTGCACTAATTATGAGTCCCTAATAACACGGTGCGAATAAATCGCGATAATCGCTGCGATTTTCATAAATAGGTAACCGTTGAATAACACGGTGACAATCTCGATGTATGAATATTAGGTTTGAGGGAACGTTACATAGTATTTTAAATAATTGTACGAAACAAAGCTAATGTGCGCTAATTTCCAATTATTTCGTTCACAGTTCATCCAATCAAATATCAACAACCCATTGAATTCAAATGAAATGTCTCAGTCAGGTATTGGGAACAAGTATGCTTCAAATATCTCAGTACATATTTTCAGGGGATGTTGCAAGCTATAAGAGTAATTTTATAGACAATCTCGATGTATGAATATTAGGTTGGAGGGAACGTCAAATAGTATTTCAAATAATTGCACGAAACAAAGCTAATGTGCGCTAATTTCCAATTATTTCGTTTACAGTTTATCCAATCAAATATCAACAACCCATTGAATTCAAATGAAATGTCTCAGTCAGGTATTGGGAACAAGTATGCTTCAAATATCTCAGTACATATTTTCAGGGGATGTTGCAAGCTTCACGAGTGATTTTATAGACAATCTCGATATATGAATATTAGGTTTGAGGGAACGTTAAATAGTATTTTAAATAATTGCACGAAACAAAGCTAATGTGCTTTAATTTCCAATTATTTCGTCTGCAGTTTATTAAATCAAAATATTAACAACACATTTGAATCCAAGTTAAATGTCTCAGTCAGGTATTGGGAACAAGTATGCTTCAAATATCTCAGTACATATTTTCAGGGGATGTTGCAAGCTTTACGAGTAATTTTACAGACCCTGAAAGATTATCAATGGATATCAATAATTTTATTTTTTAATGATAGTCTACATATGAAATTGATCAAAATCTCAAATAGATCATACGCAACGCAACGCCTTTCATGTTAAACCGACGACTAGATGCACGAAGTAGGGCTGCGATCCAGCAACCTTGTTTCTTACGAGTGTTCAAGAATATTTACAGTAATTAGCACACTATTCTACTTTTTCCATATTTACGCGTTTTCTCGGCGAACGCTTCCGTCTCGCAAATAAAGGAATCTCCCGCGCGAACGCGTTCGACGTTTCCGAAACTGATTCAACAATGTTGATCTTCCATTGTCTCGGAAGAATGCGGGAATTCTTTCTCCGCGTAGCATTTTAGTCTTTCTCGACTATTGTTCGAATTAAGATACCGGGACGAGGTACATTTTCGAGGTAAAATTCGAGGTGGATTCTTTGTCCATGCAATAATTCGACGGGTTGGTTTTTCCTCTATTTTCATGGTGCAGCCGTGTATCATTGTTACGCGGAGTCTAAAGAACGGTGTTGTAATATCTGCGAGATTTGGTCTCGTAATTATTTCACGGAGCGTCGTAGTTTTCGGGTCGTGCGCATTCGCTGGATAACATGACCGGCATTGTTCCCTTGACAGGCTTCCCCGATTTTAATTTGATCCTGTTTTCAACAGTGAACGAAAACAACAGCACACAAAGCGACGTAATTTCATCTCGCGATAACGGTTCTATTAAAACCAGACTCTTTTAATTACCGTATTGTGCGCTATGTAAATAATCCCAGTCTCGCACGATCGTTTCAGCGACGCATACGCCACTTTGTTAATTGCAAAAGTCAATCCTTCCTTTCTCAGAATGAGAATACATACATACCGTTCTTTAGAGTCGCTGATCGGCATCAAAATTGACCTGTGCTCTTTAACACTTTGTCGGGATAAATAACGTTTTCATTTAATTTCTTTTCTCAATTAAAATTCTCGCGTGTGGTATAAATTACACATACAAGTAGAACACAATGGAACTTTTATAATTGCAGAATTACTTGCATTGTATATTTGAAAATTAATTGTTGTGCCAATTAAGTGTATCAAATCTAGTTGAATCCTAAAACTTGAAGACAAACAAATAGAAGTGACGATAATATACTTTGACTCTCAGGTTATACTTCATTAGAAGGCTTTAACAATATCGCTAAATCGTTCCCTCGAATAAAGAAATCGCAAATGCCCAAGAAAAACGTCACAAATATAAAGATACAAAGGACAGCGTTTCAAAATCCCTTGAAAGTTAAACTAGCTGCGGTAAAAACAAATTAGTAACAACAAATTAAATATAATTGATACTTTGTGCAATATAAAACAAAAAAAGGAACAGGAGCTGTGACGTTTTTCTTGAGTATGAGCGAAATATACACTTTTCAAGAAAATGTTTCTCCAGCTTCATGGATTGTAAAAGAAAAAATCTGAAATACGTCGAGCTCGTGTTCCAGCGTTAAAGTGTACGCCATTAATTATGAGAGTGATTGTAGCCGGCGTTAACGCGTTGAAACGTTACACACCCTAATCACTGTGCCGAAAGTGGGCAATGAGTAAGGCGAAGCGGAGCGGATCCGCTCGAAAATGTAAACAAAGGTTTTTCGTGGAAATCGCCAGCCAATTTATCGCTGGCGTTCCAAGAAACGCGCCGCGTTCCACAGCACAACGGTCCCACTCCATTGTCACGAAATGAACTAGCTGCAACGTTCCGCGCCGCATAGCTCGCCGCATACCGCAACGTATGATTCGTCGCGAATGGTCGAACCCGGTATTATGTAAGTTTCTCCGTAACAGCTTGGATAGGCTCGGCTCACCTTGAACGGCGCTCGCTGCCAAAGGGTTTAAGGGTCAAACGCTCCTCTGGCAAGAATACGGACGCGACGTCCGACAGCAAATGCTCGATCTAATCAGAGATTTGTTTTCACGGCCTGGCAGGCTATGGCTTGTCGTGGCGGAAGCATTTAGAAATGCACGAATGTAGGTTTACGAGACAACAGTTAAAAGTTTTTTTTTACAATTTTACGATCTTGCATGAAAGAAAATAAGATTATCAGCACCTTCTCCAATTTTGTCTAAATAATATCACATTACGTAGTTAAAAATACAACATTCCATTTGAAAGAATTAAATTGATGTTGAATTCTCCCTCATCATAACTAGTATCAAACCAGAGGTGGGCATTATTTGGCGAAAAAAATATTTGTGTGTGTGTGAAATACTATTTAATATTTTAGTTTTCACGAAGCCGAGATTTTAAACTCGATAGTAAATGAAGTTTCAATGGTTCGCAATATCTATCGAATGCGAACCATTATTTTGAGCAATAATATTTTTATAATTGAAATTGAAAATAAAGACAAAGTTGAAATATTTTCAATATTCTTAAAGTAAAATACTATTAGGTCGTCCCAAAAGTTCCTTCCGGAATGTGTTCCTTTAATGTTGCTAAACAAATACGAACAATGCGATAATCTTTACGTTGATGTTTTAGTACTTCCTAACATGAATTTGCATTATGTGCATGAATCGAAAACCGTCTTTTGGGACAACCTAATATTTATTTAGTAATATTAAAAGAATACATTTCAGAAGGAACTTTTGGGATAACCTAATATTTTCAGAAATTACTGCACCAAATAAAATATTTTATTTTCAAAAATTACTGCATCAAATAAAATACTTTAAAATATTTTGTTTTCAAAGTTGTACAAATAGTGTAAAGTAAATGGGATTATTTACTATTTACTATTTAAAATACTATTTTCCCCAGCTCTCTATCAAACTAATATTTATATCACCTAACTTCTGGTCATAGATTTTTTATCACATTACTTAGACAAACATAGAACATTCTATTTGAGAAAACTAAATTGATGTTGAATTCTCCCTCATCATAACAGGTATCAAACAAATATTTATGCATACCACATAACTATTGGTCATAGATTTTTCATCACATTGTGAAGACAAACATATAACGTTCTATTTGAAAGAAGTAAATTGATTTTGAACTTGCCCTCCATCATGAGGGTTTTCAGAAGATTATTCCCCCAGAAGATATTTCACTATATTCAGATAAAATAGACATCCTATATAGTTGGTTCCATTGTTCGACCGCAATTCATGTGATAAGAGCTTAGCTCTGGGTTCATGTATTTCGAACTCGCTGCAAACTCGTTCATATAAGCGGAGTACAGATAAATGGAGTTACACTGTACAGTAATTCCAGTTTTCACCTCGAGCAATCACACAGATCAATTGAAATTGTTCAGACTGCTAATTGGACATACAAGACACAAATTCCTCCTACAAAGTGAAGCACTTCCGCGATGTGAATCCTGTATTCTGCCTCTCACAGCATAATTCTGGGTTGCTCAGAATTAGGTGGGCCATGTAACAGATTCGACATTCATAAAGAGATTTACAAATTGAAGTTACAAATTGAAGAATTAATTAAATGAATGCATTAGGAACAGTAGAAAGAATAAAATCTCTACAAGATCAAGATGATATCACTCTCTCTCTCCCCCTCTCTTTATCACTCTCTCTCTCCCCCTCTCTTTATCACTCTCTCTCTCCCCCTCTCTTTGTCACTCGTCCCTCCCCTCTCCCCCCTCTCTCCCCCCTCTCTCTCATCATCTGTAAAAATCAAGCAGTAAATAGTCCTGAACATAATCGATTATGTGGTTACAAGTAGTATGGTTCTCCATCAGTTGCAAAGAATACGAGCCAAATAAAAAGTTCTTCCTTTCTTTAATGATTCGAACAAATTGGAAAGCATGCATCGATGCTCCTAAATTTTCATAATGTTTCTCCTGTTCTAATTTTTGTCATAAATACATCAAATCCGCAGTGTAGTTTTAAGCGTAGCTTGCAGTCCGAGGTTTAAAGAAAGAAGATCATACAGATTTTTTTAAAAATCCCTATATAATTCCGATAATTGAGAGATAAAACATGGTGGCAGGTGCCTGTTAAATCGAGAAACGATATCTGTAAACCGCTTTAGAATGTTGGAAGAATTATTTCCCTCAACCCTCGACTCACGATCCTGGAATCCCGACGACCGTTGATCGTTGACCCATTTTCTTTCATTACCGTCCTTTCATTATGGTCCATTTCTTGTCGTTACGTTCCTCCTCCTTTTTTCCACGGTTGGAAACCGCCACGAGAGATTTGTCGGCGAACGTTAAACCCTTTTGAACACGCAATCATTATGATACGAGGAAGGGATCGCGATCCTGTTCGGTGGTTTAGGTCTGAGATTCGTGGAACACGTCGCGGGTTTCCGCGATCTTGATGACCGGGCTCTTATTTTAGTAAATTACACGTCGTACTTCGAAGTGCTATAAATTTGCATTATAATGTTCTGTGTGCGCCACGAATTAAGCAGTTATAAATTGTAACTGCAAAACTTTGTTACACAGGCTAGCGGAGTTTAGAATCAATTTCCCTTATACGGTTTCAAAGTGACTATATTAGAAAATTCGCCAGACACGCTTGCTTTCTAATGCGACAGCCTAATGTCTTTGTCCGTGACTCATTGCTTCTACTTATGGCAAACGCGCGATCCTATCTGTTTCCTATCGATCTCGCTATTGTCTGAGAATCGCGTGTCATAGGAAAATTGAAGAATGCTAGCCAGCTATTAGTTTTTATTAATATAAACCCGAGTAGAAATGATAATACATCGACACGCGTGTTAAACGGGGTTAAATAATCAAGTGTTCTATGTTTCCATGCTGTTGCGCACTTTCTTTCACGGTACAAGCGTCTGTCCGCGATCGTGATTATGATTTGACGTATAAATCACGTTTCTGTTTCATCGAGGAAGAATGGCTGTCGAGTCGAGACAGGCTCCGCGTTCAATTTGGACAACATTTTGTCCCGATAATAACGACAATGGAACAAAGCGACGTGCGGCGTAGATCAAGCCTCGATTGGATCGCGCCGGCTAAGTAAATCGTACGTGTTAATTTATCGCGCGATCTACATTCAGGCTTTTATACGGCGGCCTTCGGTTATCGACGAATCGGCCGCAGAAAGTACTGCTAGACAATACACAGGTATTTGCATTGAATGAGGGAACACTTGTTAAAAGCAGGCGGCAGATAGCATCGGCGATCGGGAATACCGATCCGGCGTGTTAATTATTTCAGACTTGTAACCCGTCGATCCACCTTCAGCCGCGATTAACGCGCGCGTAATAAGTGGAAGAGCAACGTCAAAACGCGGTTGCAATTCAAAATATTGATCGGCGAAATTAGACCGGGTTGAATAATAAAATTAACGACCGCGATACAAACTTCCACGCCCAATTAGGGAACCTAGAAAAATCGTGGCTGCGTCATTCTTTCGCAAACGGAATTCAATTTTGCAGAGTTAGTTGACACCCTTGAAAAATTAGTATTAGGACCTCGAATAAGTACCTCGAATAAATTGTGTGTTCATGTAAAACTGTCAAAATAAATTCCAGAACACCATGATGATTTTTATTAGCATCGTCCAACGTTAAATTGTATGTTCATGTAAAACTGTCAAAATAAATTCCAGAACACCATTATGATTTTTATTAGCATCGTCCAACGTTAAATTGTATGTTCGTATTAGGACCTTGAATACGTTCTCGCTGTTTCTTCAAAGATGGTAGTAGCAGTACCCCGTTCGTGGAATTTCGAATGGTAACACACATGCAAGGCAGTAGCGTATCTAACCTTAAATTTCAGTGTATGGTAGTTCACTTTAGTGTAAGCAAAGTAATTTTTTCTTAGTTCTGAAAATGTCTACTTTTGTGCCGAATAAAGTGTATTTGCGGGGAATTTTATTGCACTACTTTATTCAAAAGAAATCTGCAGCTGGAGCACATAGAATTCTTGTTGAGACTTATGGTAACAATGCTTTGTCGGATACGACAGGCAGAGACTGGTTTCGACGCTTGAAAAATAATGAATTTGAACTTGAGGATAAAGAACGTTCTGGCGCACTGAAAAAATTTCAAAACGAAAAGTTGGAGGAATTACTCGAATATACTATACTATATATATTATACTTTGAATGAAATGTTTTTGTTCCTTATAATTTAAATAAATCTTTTATTTTGTAAAATAAACAGCGAGAACTTATTCAAGGTCCTAATAGCTTTTTATTCATTGGATCGAACGACTTCAGTATCTTTGACATGTTAGACGCACGAGTTTGCTAAATAACGGGTAAACAAAATTTTGTAAACTTGTTCACCCGAGCCTATAATGAAGCTTTAATCAATGTTTTTGATGAAGCAATATTTGATACAGTTTGATGAAGTAATATGTAGTACTTTGATTGTGTACTCACGTTCAATATTTTCACGCGACTATTTTACAGAGAAGCGTTTCCGATTCACGCGTCCCCAATATTAATTCCAAGTCGATAAACACGAAGTTCGCATCGACTCTGTTCCAACGTTGCGTACACATTCGCTATCAGGCCTTAGCCGGTACCTAACAAGGTAAACTATGATATTTGTAATACGTTTGCGTCAACTAAACACGAAACACGCGCACAAACCGAAAGCTAACACTATAGATAATGAAGTTGGACGTTCGCGTTGAAGTTCACGCGTTCTAGAAAATGTTCATGATTCGTGAAACTGAACAGGCTTCTCGGGCAAACATACGTTTGCAACAAAGGATGCTGCTGAAAATAACTTATTATACTTTTGTTAGGCAACTTTCGACGTTAGTCAATTTTCATAAATCCTCTTCGTTTCTATTTAGGTGAGCGTGTAGGCTATACCCAGACGAATTCACCGACCTATAACACTTTCTTCCAAGGTCATTCAAGGTCATTTAGCTATTAATTAGACGGAAGCACAGTCACCTAGAGAAGACTGATGACCGCCATAAGATTAGTGGTATAATTGAAAGCAGTTGACTCTACAGGGAGAACTGAATAAAATTTTTCCTGCTAGACATATTTACTATTAGACTGCGGATCTTTATGCAAAAGAAGAATCTTTTGCATTGATCGTGGGATAGAGGAATAACATAAAAATTGATTTTATCCCTTAACGACTTTGTTACATTGAAAACAACATCAGGATGTTTTAAAATTTTTTTAATCTTCTACTGTTGTTTTGTATTTCATCCAAAAAATTTCTTCATAAATGCATAAAGATCCGCAGTCTATCTAGGTGCACGGTAGTGCACCAGCCAAGTTCTTGCACTACCACCTTTTACACCAAACAACTTCGCCGTTTTTTAGAGGCTTATAACTCGGCACTGGAGGCAGATGGAGAGATGTAATTTCGTACACTTATTAAATGCTATCATGTCTCAATATTGACAAAACATTAATCTTCCAACATTAGCAGGTTCCGAGATATAGGACCTCAAAAATCGCTTTTGTCACTGACTGACTGACTGACGGATCATCAAAACCTGTTGGGTACTTCCCATTGACCTACAAGCTTGAAATTTGGCACACAGGTCTACCATAACAAACCTTCAAAGGAATAATTGTCAAAGTTTGAAATTTTACACCTTAAAGGGGTGGTATTAAGAAAAAAGACATTACGAAATAAGTACGTAGTATAGAACATAGCAGCATAACATATATGTATACGTAAATATACGTTTTATTAGCTTCGAAGTCGCAATAAATAATGATGAAAAAAACCATCGCTCTAACGTAAACAATAAAAAAACTACACCGAGCATCGTCCATAGCGGCGGGGGGCAAACGGATCTGAGCGTCGTCAGCAGAGTGTTAATCTTCGATTCAACAAAAATGGATGAAATCCCAACAAAAACATTCTGTAAACAGGAGCCAAGTTCTTGTAGCCGTAAAAAGTTGTGAGATCAAACAAAATACGGCCAAGTTCGTTAGCTTAGAAATACCTCTTGCAATACTGAAGAAAGCGTTTGTAAAAATTAGTTTAAAAGAACACTATTTAATTTTTAATGAATTACATGAAGGGCTGAATTATCCAAACTTGGCCGCTACCTAACACCTTTTATGGCCATTGGTTTAAAAAGTAACGGTCAAGTGTTTGAATAATTCAGCCCTTCATGTAATTCATTAAAAATTAAATAGTGTTCTTTTAAACTAATTTTTACAAACGCTTTTTTTCAGTATTGCAAGAGGTATTTCTAAGCTAACGAACTTGGCCGTATTTTGTTTGATCTCACAACATTTTACGGCCACAAGAACTTTGCTCCTGTTTACAGAATGTTCTTGTTGGGTTTATTATACTTCGTAATAGCTTGTCGCGTCTGACCATTGCGCGCCGTTTCTACTGTTGTCTAAAGACCAACATGGATAATCATGCTGGCAACTTTCCCGTTCCGGAAAATTGTCAACTTTTGTGAAATTCTGTGAATCTCGCAGATTACTCTGCAAGTGAACCAGTGCACGACGGGCTCCAACGACAGACGAGCATTCGAAGTCCCGTCGTTCGTTTTTCAATATTCAAATCTCCCCTCCGGATCTTCGGTGTTTCCAAACCAGTGTATCACCAGGCTTCCGTTATCGAGGTCCGCAATCTTCGATCAACGATATCTCGAAACTTCCCCGATCATGCTCGCCACCCCCGCGGCCTGCGGAGAAAGAAAAAGCGAGAGAAGAGAGATAGAATCTCTGGAAATGATTCGGGGGCTTCAATCACGGGCGCGTTGATGCCTGGATCGAACGTCGAACACCGCAACCAGTGCCCCAGAAACTATGTTACCGTCCCGATCACGATCTACAGATCGTAAAGCTGTCAGCGACAGCGACGGGGCGCGGAACAAAAGCCACTTCTGCCTCATCCACAGGTCAAAAGCCCATGTAAATGAATAACACACGCGGACCCGGGCACGGTCACGCGATCATCCGCGTGCATTGTCCCTGAGAATTGGGACAAGGATCGGGAATGAAGCGATCGAAGCCAACGGACGAGACCCGGTTTCACTTCGGTATTCATACGGTAATAACTTCCTACTTCTTCGGGGCTCCTCCGGGTGCGATCGAATCGGAGACCCGGTGAAAGCGCACGACTCTTGTTTATTAACCCCTCCGCGATCCAATATCGAAATTGACTGGACGTAATACGACGAGGGCCCATCGATCCCTTATTTATCAAGATCCTAACGGTGTCGCAGTGACTGCTCGCTTTCGGTATGTTGTTAGCAGACAGCGGATTTTTTATGCATTTATCACAAAAATTAATAGGTACAATTGAACACATTACCGACCTGTGATTATTGCACACTGAGAAAAAAATTCTGTCAAAACAAAAAAAATATATGTTGATTCAATAAGATGTACTATTGAATAGTGCCAATATCATATGAACTTATTTTAATATTTAATACTATTGAATTTGAATGAAAATAAGAATGAAAATAAGATATGGCCTCAAACCAATTCCAGTATAAATCAATACATTCCTCAAATTTTTTTAACCCTTTGCGGTCGGAGCAATTTTAACTCGAAAACTAAACATTTCTTCCGATCTAAAATATTGCCATCAATGTTTTCAAAAAAATAAGATATGGCCTCAAACAAAATTCCAGTATAAATCAATACATTTCTCAAATTTGTTTAACAACATATCTGATTGAAGGAAAAAAAGAAATATTACGAATAATGATATACGGTATTGAATCAAATACTATTTTCAATCATTTCATGAGAGACAATTCAAATACATCACGATTTGCTTCTAAATTTCATACTATTGAAAAGAATACATTGATATTCGTCGAAGTAAAAAAATTACAATAACACGCGTGTATAACACTTTTTAATAGCAACAGCAATTTTCATTGTGAACTAACAAGTCACCCTCTGTAACGTCATCTAATAGTTTCATTTAAGATTGTAATGTAAAAGAAAATTTCTACGTCTTCTTTTGGTACAGCCCAATTATTGAAAAAATTAATAAGCTTTCGGGAGGTGAGGTGTTAAGACCATATTATTTTCAACTTATTAGATATATCAAGAAAGAACATGAATTTCTATTTCACTTCAGTTTGTCGCAATTTCGGTAGAACTTTTTTGTTTTGCATGGAGATCCGCTGTCTAGTTATTAGACTGTGGATTTTATTAAAAATGTTCTGCATTGATTGTGGGAAGCGGGAGTAAAATAAAAATTGATTCCATCCCTTAACGATTTTATTGCATCAGAAACAACATTACAATATCCTTAAATTTTTCTAACCTTTTACAGTTTTATGTCTACTCGACTGCGGATTTTTATGCATTTCTAATAAAAGTGGTAGTGAAACTGTAAAAAACATCAAAACTGGTATGTTAACAGATCGGTCTACTAATCCACAAGCTTTAAATATTTATACTATACAGGCTCGCTTAAGTTCAGGTGCGACCGTTAAACGTCGTTTCTACGAAACGAATGAAAAAGCGAGACGGTTCAAACGCAAACAGCAGACTTCTGAAAGATAAGGAAGTTTGTCGCTGGGTTGGCAAGTAAGATAAAGCACTGATTTTGTCAGAGCAGGTCGTTAAACTGAAACCTTTATCGTCTGGTAGTGTTTCGCCATTTTTTCCCGTTTTGTAGATTGAGTCAGTGCAAGATATACCAAAGGCCACGGTGAATTCTGGATTCATAGAACTGTTCTCGTCTTGAGAGTAGTATAAAAATACTATTCATTTATGTAGATGCTCACGTTTCTTGGCATTTGACAAATTAAACATCTCGAATTTCTCAATTTCCGTGGCATTTAGTAAGTTCCTTTAATTGTGGATTTTGTAGGAGTGCATTTATATTTATACATGAAGCATTTATATTTATATTTATATATATTTATATATATTTATATTTATATATAT
>CM052282.1:6174354-6190888 GCA_028455765.1 Lasioglossum oenotherae | reverse complement strand
CTACCACCTTTTACACGAAACAACTTCGCCGTTTTTTAGAGGCTTATAACTCAGCACTGGAGGCAGATGAAGAGATATAATTTCGTACACTTGTTAAATGCTATCATGTCTCAATATTGACAAAACATTAATATTCCAACATTAGTAGGTTCCGAGATATAGAACCTCAAAAATTGCTTTTGTCACTGACTGACAAATCATCAAAACCTTTTGGGTACTTCCCATTGACCTACAAGCTTGAAATTTGGTACATAGGTCCACCATAACAAACACTGAAAGGAATAATTATCAAAGTTTGGAATTATACACCTTAAAGGGGTTGTATTAAAAAAAAAAAAAAACATTACGAAATGTACATCTTTCTCACATGTTATCGAGGCATTACAGTATTAAATCTGCCACGTCTTGAATTCTATAAATTCTTTATACTCAGAGAACAAGATGGATATCCCTGTAAAAATGTTGAAGAATGAATCACGTTCGCGTCAGTTTCGACCACTAGCGGGACGCGAAGTAACGTTTCAGAGTTTACCTAGTTTTCGACTCCCAACAATAGATATTCAAGTTTGCAGGAAGGAATGCTCGAAATCTACCTCTTCCATCGCAACAATAATTTTCTACACGTTAAGAAGTTTGACAACTTCGACGACTTCCAAGACTCCGCAAAGTTCGCGGGCTTCTACAATAATGCTGAGCACGAAGTTCGCGAAGAAAGCTTGAGAACGTGATTTTTGGGCTTCCGCGATATTTCCGAGCGGTCTAAGTCTTCGCAAATGCCAGCGTCGATTCGTTCCGGCGGGATCGCGTGTTCCTGCAGGTGATTGGATAGGAAATAAACAGCTCTCGGATCTTTTTCGTCTGTATCGAGAGTCTGGAACAGTAGTCCGCGGGGGCTAAACAGAGCTAACAATAAGAACCGGCGTTTTATAGTTACGTAACCTTGCACAACAACGAATTTCTTCGATCTCTACGTCCATTGTGTATCGCTGCGTTTGCGCGCGGCGTACAGCGTTCAGCAGACACTCCTGCATTCTGGCGTAATAATTGAATGCTGCTTGGTCTTCCTCCGCGTAAACCCTGAGTGGATTTACGTAAGACGGAGTTAACTCGGTGCAGAGCAATTATACATGGAAATGCGAGAATATCGATTTCCGGGTGGCATTGTCCCGTGACGCGACGGTCCGACGGGGCGACAACTGTGCTGGATTTTGTCAGCAATTAGTCCCGGTTACGACTCGGTTCCGGGACAGGCAACTTCTGTTCTTGGCGAAGTTTACATCGCCCGGAAGGAGATCCGCGAATTTCGGGTAAATAGTAATCGAACGTTAATGAACTACGCGGAATTCCAATCGAATGATGCATTAACCATAGATTTTGGAGGGGGAGAACGTGTGGTGCACTGAAAATCTCAATCCCAACAAAAACATCCTGTAAACAGGAGTCAAGTTCTTATGGCTGTTGGAAATATGTATAACTGCAAGTTATCATATATATATATACACACATACATACATATATGTCGATAATATAGAAATCACTTATTGTAATGTAACTAAGCGACATTTGTACAATTACCTTATTAATGACACGCGTCTATGCAGATTGTATCTCAGACGTAAAACCACGCTCTAACTGTGAACACGTATTATAAGACGTATTATCAGAAATATATTCATCGCTCTTTCCACAAAGTAAAGTCTCATTGTTTTAATCCATTCAAATATTCCACTAATCAACAATGGCCGTAAAAAGTTGTGAGATCAAACAAAATACGGTCGAGTTCGTTAGCTTACAAGGGAACATATTCAGATGCGAAAATCGGATTTTGATGAAACTCTGATGAGTTTATAGTTCTTTGAAAAATATTTGACACGTATTTTTTTTTAATCGGCAATCATCCACTTTGAAGGGGTGAGAACAGCCCCCAAAGTTGGGGTCAAAACCATACTTTTTGAGATATCTCGGAAACCAGAGGTCGAAAAAATTTGAATTTTTTAAAAATTGTGCGTTTCTCAATGGGAAATGTAGTCGCGCAAGAAAATTTTAACAAAAGTTTTTTATTTAGACAATATATTAGAAATTTAATTTTTGTTGCAGTTTCTCTTATTTATTGTTAGTTCATTTTAATGTAAACTTCATTTAACAATAATTACGGATAATGGTAACTGAAGTTGGTGCAATAAGTTGGCTAACTATGAGAGTCTACTGATTGGTGTCTAATAAAGGTGCACTGTTGCTTAGAGTCTAATAGCTCATCTTTTCTGGCAGCTACTTTCGTTATTGATTACAAACGGAATAGCGTGCGCATGGCTATAAAATGGCCGGAGATGTTTGCTCTAAATGCCGTCAACCTAAAGCGAGGTGACAGCTACTTCATCGTCAGTATGGGGATGGCAGAGTACAGGAATGACGGTCTGGTAAATAAGTCAAATAGACTAAAACTAAACCTTAATCATATAAACCTGGAGATGGACCAGTAGCTATTATGATAGGTGGGCTGTTTGACCAAAGCAAGTCGAAGGAATGCGGATCCGATTGGTAGGGGATAGCCCCGCCACTGAACAATAGCTGGAGTCTAGGAATTCCAGTCCACCCTCTGTGACATAGTATTATTGGTCGAAGCGGTCGCAGCTATAAAGTGGATCGCGTGACTGCGAAAGTGTCAAAGGCGAGGTCAAGCATCGGAGACCTTCGTTCGAAAGCTGAGCCGCATAATTTAGGGTACCGATGAAAGCAGCTTCGGATGATTAATCTTGCACGCGGGGCGAAAAGCGGGGGAACGAGGCTCGATTTGAATTCGAAACGACCGCCGATGAACGGATGATTCTTAGAAGGTTCCGTGAGCGTCAGTATGCTTATTGCGCTCGAGCGAGTATGTGGGCGGCACGTGGGCACGCGTGCACGTTCCCTTTCTTCCGTGATGAACGCTAAAGGAAGACGTCTTACAGCTGTCGCAACAACACAAAAGAGAAAGTAATCGTTTAACAATGACGACAGTGGACCCAGTAGACTCCCGAGTACATTCCACCGGTCGCGACACCAACAAAAGAGGAAACGACACTGAGGTAATGGTAGATTGGACTGACAATGAGCTCCGGCAAGACTATGTAGGGCGAGAGCTGGAAGGCCAGAGTGCTACAAAATTAGCTGAGAACCGAGACAACGGTGCAATTTAACAGAACACAGAAGGCTTATGTTAATCCAGGACACACAGGTTATACTGCGAGCACGGCGGGAACGTTACACGCAACGGAGACATACAATTAATGCATAACGTGTAAACCTGGATTGGCATATTACCTGTTGGCGTTTAGCTGTCTAGCCGCTGGAACTAGCCATGAAAAGTTAAGGCACGATTTTAACGTGGGCTTTAACAACGTGAAAATAATCCGACCACCACATCGATAACGTTCGTAGTAACCATTGCAACTATAAACACCGGCGGGACAATCGTACTGAAGATAAGTCATTCGACGCGATCTATTTTCTAAGAACCCGGCAATCAGTTTCACCTGGCTATACCAGCTTCCTGTCCGTTATTAGAGTAGATTATAGGCGACGCTGTCCGCGATTGCGTCCTCGAGACCAGACAAACGTAACCGCCGGAGCGGAATGCTTTTCGATGATTCCTTTCGCGGGAAAAAGGACATCGGTTATTGCGCTACTAAAGCCTTTACAGTCTACTTGGGTGATCCGGGAATAAAAATTCGCTCGTAAACCAGCCATCTTTTCGAGAAGTATCGTGTTTGAGTGTCCTGACAACTCTTCGCCTCGATTAGGTCGTAACCTTTAACATTTCCTTCTCGCGATGAAAGTTACGGCTTCGAGACGTGGAATCGAACAGGCACATTAATCGCGAGACGAGCAGCAACGGTACAAAAAGATGCACTTTTCTGGAACGATTCGGATTTTCGGAGAAGAATCAGCGTCCACTGACAAACAACGAAGACACTTGAAGCCGTAGCAGCTCGCAGAAGGATAAATGGCACACTGGATTCGATCGAATGCAGTGTTGTCCTCCGAACAGAACGTTGGATTAATCTTACATTTGCATTTCCGCTCGTTTTTGTCTCGGGCAACAGCGAGTTTCAATTTCCAGCGAGCGAGGTAATCCACCGGACCGGACAACTTCAAACTCGCTGCCGTTACAACCATAAATATTCCGACGGCTTTAAAAACGACCCGAGAGCGTGTCAAGAACTCGCCGAACTCGCCGAAGTTCCGGCAGCAAATTTCTCGCGAAACCGGGATGGAAAAACGAAAGAACCGGCGAGGAACTCGCTTAATCGCGCGATAAATTAGTTCGGTCGGCCCGGTCGGTCGGGGAGAGAGAAGAAAACGACGCGGATCCCGTGGCCCGCCGCGCCGAGAGCAACGAAAGGATGAGCATCCCCATTAGAGCCGTGGAAGGATCCGGGAGGTAATAGCTCGGCTCTAACTTAACTCTACACACGATCACGCCCCGTGTAAACTACTGTGAACGCTGTCCGGGTTATTATGTGTGCGCGAGATAATGAAAACTACGGAAACAGCCAACGGCAGTTCTGTTTCCGGACCGTATGCCTCTGCCTCGCTCCGACACCCTGGAATCGTCATCCCGCGATGCTCTCTGTCCCGTATCGATAGCATTCTTATTAAGCCAAGGAAATAATTCATTCCGATGCATTTGATTGACAGCGATCATTTAAATATTAAGCTGCACTTCGTCTCGCGGATTTTACGTTTTTATCAGAATAAATTTAAGAACGCACTCGTTCGACTATCAAATCACACTCTCAGAAAATATGAAAATTCAATGGAACATTTACAGAAACTGAAATTTAATTAAGATATTTTCAAATTTTTTAGAATCTCTTTCACACGTCACGTACACTGAGAAAAAAATCCTGTCGAAACAAAAAAAATATATGTTGATTCGATGAGATGTACTATTGAATAGTGCCAATATCATATGAACTTATTTTAATATTTAATACTATTGAATTTCAATGGCAAAACTCATTTCCGCCAATCATATAAGCCAATAGCTTGACCCTCAATGTTTCCAAAAAAATAAGATATGGCCTCGAACCAATTCCAGTATAAATCAATGCATTTCTCAAATTTTTTTAACAACATATCTGATTGAAGGAAAAAAAGAAATATTACGAATAATAATACACGGTATTGAATCAAATACTATTTTCAATCATTTCATGATAGACAATTCAGATACATCACGATTTGCTTCTAAATTTCATACTATTGAAAAGAATACATTGATATTCATCGAAGTAAAAAAATTACAATAACACACGTGTTATTGAAGTAACTATTTTTTTCACAGTGTAGTAAACGGATACTTCTAACTCCTTAGAAGAGTTCGAGTCGTTCAGTTAAATTTTAACGGGGTTCGAATACGTTCAAACTGATTCGATTACCATTTCGTCATCGAAATCGCTTCCACGAAGAGGATCAGTCTAATTTTATCTGCGCCGGGGCACAGAGGCGAGGTAAGAAAGAAATGTAACCGGCTAACGATGTCAGAGTAATCGACAATGCGACGGGAATCGAGTTCCCGGCACCGTTCAATCATTCATGCGGTAAACAGGTTCCATTGAAGTCAAAAGCGGGCGCGCCATTCTTCGGTGCTCCCCTGCGCAAAAATCGCGGCCGTATTTATGCGAGAGCCGGAGAGCTCGGCGCTGTCTCGCGAACGGTCGCCCTTCCTGCAGGTGGTACTCGAAAGAACAGGATGGAAACGGGAACAGGGGACGAAAGGAGAAATCACTCGTGCCCCGGGAGGACAGGTTCCGCAAAAATAATCTGTGAACCTGTGAACCGCGTTTCTTTCCGACGAACGGCCTACGGAACTGGTATTTACGGCCTCGTTTCCACGTAAATGGGACAACCTCGTCTGCGACATGGTTTAATGAGGAAAATGTCAATTTGTAATCATTACCTCGGGCACACAGCTCGGGTAAGGTTTGAGTTTCTGATTTATAATGTTACTTCAGCTCTGACGAGGGTGCCGGATGATGCATCGCGAAGTTACGTTATTTAACTCTTGAAACATGTTCCACAAGACATCTGTTTGTTTAATTTTTAATAATTGTGCTCTACTAAAAGCAAGGGAGGCTAAAAATTATTAGAGAAATTATAAGAAATATTGATTCGCGATTCAGTTGGCTATGCCCAGAGATGTCGCGGGTTTCGTACGCCAAAGATTAAACCGTCCATCATAAACTAACATTCGCAGCAGCAATCTAACCGATCTACCCTGATTTTAAAGCAACAGAAAGAGAGAAGAAACCGTGGAATTAAATTGCAAAGGGTTATTCATTCAGGAAATTCATTCGGGACAGCGAACATTTTCAAGAAGAAGCGAGAATAAAAAGCTGTTGAACGAAGCTTCGCGATTCTGTGGCAAGGTCGGGAAGCGTGACAGCGAGCAGTGTGGCGGCCCGGGGCGAGCCGTAAGCAAAATTCGAGGGTGATAAACCGTCCGTAAATATTTGACAAGTGTTACGGTTCGACCGCGAGCAGGAACGCCGATATGAGAAAACAGCGGGGCCGACAACAAACAGAGGGATTAGCGGACAGATCTTGTGCGAGGGTGGCGCGCGGCGAACAAGGGGATGGAACGGAGACGGCAATAGGAATAATATCCTAGATACGTCCGGGGAGCCACTTTCTACCCTTCTGTCTTACTCTCTCGGCTCGAGTATTTCGACCGAGGAGAGGATTCTTACCACGGAAAGATCCCTTTGTTCCTACTTCACAGGTTCTTGCGCGATAAAGAACACAAGCTCGAGAGGCATGGCATCTCATCTCGAGGGTTCCTCTTCAGCCGGCCTCTTCTTCTCCCTCTTCCTTTATTCTCCTCTCTTCCTCTTTCCACCTCTCTTTCCGCGCCTTCCTTTCTCTCAATCTTTCACTTTCTCGCTCTCAGCTTCTATTCCGTATCGCGGGACCCGACCCTCTCTCACCTGTCCGTTTCGTTTCTAGCTCGAGGACAGGCCACGCGGCCCCGACGAAAGCCGAAAGCAAACGGACGGGTTTACACTTGACCAATCGGCCGAAGAAGGACGAGGGCCTGCCCCCGAAGACGAAAACGAACCATTCGACGGTGCGGTGGTCCGGGGGACAGATACTTCCAGGAGGACCGCTTTTAACGCGCTGCTTTTTTCAACCGGCTGCCGGAACGTGCGATGTTTATGTACTCGCAACGGGCCGGCCGCCGCGCCAACCCGAAACGACGAGTTTTTCGGCTGACAGTGTCCTTGAGGATCGATCGCGGTCCTCGGGGAAATCGGCGGCCGGTTCAAGGACCCTCCACGCTTCCCAGAATTAAAACGATCGGTCTCTTCTTGGCTCGGTGCGTCTTTTTTCCTCCGGCCGGGCAGAAGCTTGTCGATCGGCCGCATCGTCACGTCGCGGCCGTTGAAACAAGTTAGAAGGTATCCTCACAGAAACGATATCTGTTGCACCCTCATTTCGCGGATATTTAGGGCAGTCAAAATAGAATTGGGTCGTGGTGTCAACAATTTTACAATTTTCGACGTCACAAGTTTGTACATGTTTACTAGTGGTTGAGGGTCGCCGATCGCATCATAGTGGTCCGGTTTGGAAAATCCTAACCAAAAAGAAACTTTGAGATATCGACTTCTACTAAACGGGATATTGTTTCTAAATGTCCATATATCTCAAAAATAAAATATTAAAGAAATTGAATAAATATTATATAATTTCGGTAAATTTACATAGAGTTAATATTGAGGTTATAATATTATTAGAGTGTTTGAATAAATTTATATAAAAATTATTTGAGGGGTAATTAATAGTTTTAGAGAAAACGGATCTCAAAGTCGAGCATTTCAGACATGATGGTTTTGCGTCAATGAAATTGCCTTTCTTCTTCTAAGGACCATGACGAATCCATTTGATATTTTGATTCGGCGTTTATTTACCGATAAAAAGCATTCTTCGGTGATGAGAAATCATACCTTAAATTAATATTTACTGTATAGAATAGATGAATAAAGTAGAGCTGAAAAATGATGAAAAATTCTTACGATTGTTTTTAATTGACAGTGCATATCTTTTACGGTCAGCAAGAGTCAGCATTCTATCATATCGGAAAATTTTCGGCATTCCTTCCCCTATAAGGTCCCATAAAAATTTTTACCAATTTCTTCCAATATTATAAGTTATTGTTCTTTGAATGCATCGACGCTACATCGATTCCGCGCGCGGGATGGATGATACTCCGCCAGGATTTAGATGCAGAAACATTGGAATTAATAAATAATTAATGTAGTAATAACAACATCAACAAGTTACTTTAAGCTATCCATAGCCTGACATTTCCACATTATCCATTTCAAGTTTCATGCCAATATCTATTATGATTTAAAAGTTACATTAACATGGTTTACGATTTTCCAATAAAAAAATTATAATTATTATAAATTATTATAAAAAACATCTTTGACACGCTTGTAACGCGTTTTTCCCTCTTCGGTGAAGTTAGTATTTGTTGATTGCAACAAGATTCCTGGAATTGATATTTTACGTATTCCATAAAACGTTACAGGTATAAAACATAAATATAAAAAATACATATAGTTAGAAAGTAAAAAATAGTTTGTAAGATTATATTTAAAAACTGTTTTTTTTTAATCAAAAATATCGACGAAAATTAATAAAAAATTATTGTTTAACAAATGCGAAAAATGTTTTATTTACCTATAGTTAAAAATTACTATTCTTAAATAATTTTAGTGAAAATTTCATTGCGATATCTCTACTGGTTCTAAAGTTATAACAAAATGGGTCACGATTTTCCCATCCAGACCACTGTGCGCTCTGTCTTAAAAAATTCTGAATTACGTTGAGATCCTGCACGAACGAAACGAACCTGACTGAGAGGACGTACAGAAACTTCGACAAATATCGCATAAATGTTTCAGCATCATAAATCAAGGAGTGAAAATAGCGTTCCGGATTAAGATTGCAAGTGATATCCGTTTATTATTTCATACTTCTTGATATGTTAAGAAGTAAATGTCCTTCCGAATGAGAGTAACTATTCCAGGTAACTAGGTGTCACTCCACAAACACAAATACTAAAGGCAGCGCTGAACCAGATTGCCAGAGCTATTGGTAGCCAGGCTCGAAGCTGGCAGGAGGTAAAAATGTCCACTTTTCCAGAGAAGCATTCTCAAATCGACCTCTATCATAAATGATAGAGTAGGCGACGCATAAAATGTAGCCTGCAGACTCGTTCTTAGAAACCACCGCCTGGACGACCGAGATCGCGACCCAGTTCGAATTAATTTCTGGTCGGTACACCTTCTCCTGGATCGGCGATTTATCAACGTCGCGGATAAGATAGAATTCAGGGACACGGTTTCTGTATCGGGCCCAGCTGCGCAATCCTAACACTTTGCTGGGAATCTGTAAAAAGTTCAGGCAACGATAGAAATTCCAGCCGTTCGATCTAATTAATGAGCCATTGATGACCGGCGAAGCGTGGCGATGGTGTAATCGGTTGCATCTAGTTCGGCCGAATGGTTACAAAATCGTTACAAATCGTTGACCGTAGCCACTGGTCTGGCTCGAGTCTTCCTTGTCCCCGAGGTTTTGTCCCTCGTCGATCGTTAAACGACTTTTCCGGCCGTCGAGGTGAATCGTACGGGATAATGGGAAAACGTTCCTGGAAAGGTTCATCGTTCGCGCATGATTTACGAACGACATCATTTTATTCTCACCGCTCGATATCTTGAGCGAGAAAGTCCACGTATTTTTCCGTTGTGACGATCAAACGAAAGTTAAATTGCCCTGCTCTCTCTCTCTCTCTTTCTCTGGTCGCGAGCCGATCTGCCTGGCTACCGGTGCTCCGGGATTATAAAGCCTGATCGATCTCGTCTTATGTTTCCTGACACATGATCCGACATCGGACGCTGTCCCTAAGCGGATTATGATTGTGCTTTTAAGTACCATAGAGCCTGGACTAATATCAGTGCCAGCAATTGGTCCTCCACCTTATTCGAACCTGCTCGTCTTTCGTTCATGCCTACGGTGAATCGCGAAAGCGTTCAATTAAGGGGGCCGGCGCGGCCGTGCAAGAGTGTGTGGGCGCACGTACACATCGCTAAATTCGCATATACGTATATGCAATTACAAGGTTCACGATTTTTCGAAATTACGCTTCAGCATTGCAATGAGCAGTCCAGAAGTGGTCAATTATAATTCCTATAGAAAAATGCTAGAAAAGGAAGATAAGGATAGAAGAGAGGAGGAATGGGAAAAGATAGTAAGAAGAGAGAAGGGGGTAGAGGACGAGGAGAACTGGAAAGGTGTGAGAGAATCAAGATACAACTTATGGTACAAAGAAATAAGAGTGAAGGGCACGTCAGAATATCTGGAGAAAGGAAATAAAGAAGAGAAATGGAGGAGAATTGCTAGATACAGATTAGGAAATGAAATGAGAGGAGGGAAGTACTGGGAGGAAGAAGAGGAAAGATGCGGTAGAATAGTGTAGAAGATGCGGCTACGAAGAGGAGAAGTGGGAGCACGTGCTGGAGAGATGTAGAGGAGAAGAAAGCAAGGATACAGGGTTGCAAGAGAAAGTGAAGGAAATATTAGCTGAGGACGGAAGGGGAGAAGAGTGGATGAAGAGATTGGATAGGGATAGAAGAGAAATACAGGAAGGAAGAAGTGAAGAATAAAGAGAGGAAAAGAAAAGAAAAATACATGCACGAAAAAGAAGAATGAGAAGGAGAAGAGAGAGAGAGAGAGAGAGGGGGGGGGGGGCACATTGTAGAATGTGCGAGTGAAAGAAAGGAAAAAAAACTGAGTGCACGTATATAGGTAAAGAGAAATGCGAATAAATTAATTGTAGAGGATCGGGTTCTCCCTGTAACCCGATATGGAACAGGAATAAATACATACATACATACATACATACAATTATGATTCCTAAAAGTCAGATACAGGCGGCTACGGTGCCCAAAATGCATATTTTTACGTTATAGAGGAATAATTTGTATTATTCGGCGGAGACAAATAACAATTCGGCCTGTCAGAAACTAGTAGCATGACAATCTCGTTCCTAAGTTGCACGTTGCAAATGTTCCCATAGAATATGGCTGATAATGCAGGTCGTACGTTATACCGTTGTACCGTTATTAGAGTAATTTATAATATTCGGCAGATATTGCCTGTCCAACACCACTGGTATTGGCCTGTCACGAGGCAACCGAAGTAAGCAAGACGTCAGAAGATAGCCGCTTCGCGTACCAGTGTTTTTGTTCAATAAATTTAGTGCTTGCATGGACGATGGACATTGTATTATCGATGGACAATATAATATCGACCTGCATTATCAGCCGTATTCTATTGAAACATTTGTAACGTCCAACTTAGGAACGAGATTGTCATGCCACTAGTGCAAAATTTCGAAACCTCGAGGTGCTGTATTGTTGTTTCTGACAGGCCGAATTGTTATTTCTCTCCGCCGAATATTACAAATTATTCCTCTATAACGTAAAAATATGCATTTTGGACACCGTAGTCGCCTCTATCTGACTTTTAGGATTCATAATTGACCACTTTTCAATTACTCATTGCAATGCTGAAGCGTAATTTCGAAAAATCGTAAACCTTGTAATTGCAGATACGTATATGCGAATTTAGCGATGTGTGCGTGTGCCCACACACTCTTGCACGGCCGCGCCGGCCCCCTTAATGCGTGAACGAAGTGTTTTGTCATGGCTTCTTCAGGTGATTCTACACCTTCGGATCGGTGTTGAGTTTTGGTAAAAAAGGTGACATCGTTATCAAGGTCAAACTTCTTTAAAGTTGTCCTGAGAAACGACTGTCAAGCTTCGTAAACTATTTTATTCCCCAGTATTGGGTACAAATTAGACTGCGGATTTTACGCATTTAAAAGAATAAAAACATTTATCTCTGTGAAAAATAAAAATTTTCTTCGTTAACTACAAACAGCAGAAACGCTATAAAAATTTCTTCCAAACTTTAACATTTCTGAAATTTCCGAAATAAGCCGAAAATGCGGAATACATTTTGTTCGTTCGAGACTTCGCTTCGAAAAAGTTTTCCGGTGGTAAAAATACAGAATTCTGAGAACAGCATTGGATTCGTAAGTTTCTTTCATCATTTTTGCGAGAGCGTAGCATCTCCAGCAAGAAGGATGCTCGGAACAGTCCACGTACGTATGATAGATACCTTTCAATAGACGCTCACGTGATACCGGGGCTTGAGTTATGAATGTTCCCTTTACAAACGACCAAGGCGTGAAATGCGGCCGAGCCTTGAACAGTCTTCAATAATCGATACGGAAATCCGAAAACTTCACGGCCGACGGCTGTTGATCAGCAAACTTGCGCGGTTCGAGGGTGTCCCCGGTTCGCATAAGCGTCATTCACGAAGTAGAAAATTCCACGAAACGAAGCTGACAGGGCATTCTGCACCTGACGCTCGATTTGGGTGGCCAAATGGCCGTCTCACTGGCGTGCAAACTTTTAACAAACTCTTGCCGCCGGCCGCACTTCGTTTCTAGATACACTGGTTATCGCGAATATTCCGTAACTGGCCAAATGGCGTCGACGTTTTGAATTTTACAAGGGAGATTAGCGAACCCGAAAATTCAGATAGTCGCAAACCTTTGGGACCGAGCAGAGTAAGTACGTGCAAACATGTTTTTCGATGGCGGAACCACTCAGGGGAGCATAATTTTCATTGATGTGAGAATTTCTGATGAACTATCGGATATAAAATGAATAAAGAGTTAATTTGACGACGTCAGATTGACCATCATTGCGCAATTGTTCCTCGATTTAATTTCTTCTCCCAATAACTTTAATGGACACACTAAAGTGACCCTAAATTTTGTTCACTGCAACAACCTTTAATCTCAAGGAGCCGAACGATGAAAATAAAAGCTTAATTAAACCCAGCCCCGAACAACAAAATGTAAGAAAGGCGAAGCTCGGAGAGCTTTCTCTTACAATTACGAGACAGCGTTTATGAAATAGTGTTTGAGCAACAAAGCGGTGGTCCGAGGCGACATCAAATAAAACGGACTCTCCAGTATAATTAAAACCGTGGGATAATTAATGAAAACAGTCGGTAATTTCGATGGCGAGTCAGCCGAACAGGTCTCATTTTTACGGAGCGACATCGCGTTCGGTTTGTAGCGAGCGTTTAAATGAGCTGCATCAAGAAAAACGAAGCGCAGCGAAAGAATCGTGAAAAGCGGATAATGAAATTAATCGGCGTTTTAATTAATTTCTCGCCCGAAGGGGCCTATCGAGCGGATAGCCGCTACCTCTTTTCCGACACACGGTGCGTTTATAATCCCCGTCGGCCGGCATTATAGCGGCCGGAAAACGAGTTGCACGATCGCCTATAAAGGAAAGTTCATACACCATTAATACATACGCCCTAGCTCCTCTTTCGGTTTGAAGTCGCGTGATTTAGCGGGTCGCGGGAGGTGTGTAATCGGATTATGGTTAAGTGTGCGAAAGTTTCCGTCAAACGAACGTTTCAATCGAATGCGTGAATCTTTACTTTATTCTTTGACCAAAATCATCGATAAATGGACTGTTCTCACAACGACACGCCCACAATCCAATAGGAAAATTCGTCCACCATCCTTCGGTCGATACAAGGCACGATGCGAGGCGAGCATGCAAGAGGTCATGACAGAACACGAAGAGAACGCGTGTAGAGCACGCTAACATCACGATGATGACACAATTACTTGTACATTGTTACATCTTTAATTGAATTTCCATCTAAGTCCTCTCATCTAAGCTCCTGTGATCAGATTCAACGACAGTAGCTGCATCTAACTCAGTTAAACAGTTAATAAAAATTCAATTATCCAAGGATTTCGCCGGCCAGAGTTCCACATCTCGGCCGAGCGGTTTATTTACAGGTAAGGAATCTCTGTTCTTCGCGGGCGCTGATTAAACAACGAAAGCTTCTCGTGGCAGATTTTATGCTAATTTAATCCGCTCCGAATAAAACGGTAAAGGAGAACTTTTTCCGCGATTTATCTTGCCGTAGATAATTAGCATGGAACGGGGGGGCAGGGACGAGGGGGTTGGACGGATGAGATTATAAAGCGGCGAGTTACCTGGCAAGGAGAAGTCAAATATTAAACTGCGAAAGTTGGCTCGCGGGGATCCCCGTGACTCGACTGTATTTTCCTTCTTATTTAAAGGTCCCGGCTACAAAGTCCGCGAGATACGGCCCGCTGTGTGATTAAAATCGTGCTGCGCTGCCCCTCCCCCGTTCGATTCGCTTATCTCGCCGAGAGGAGAGACAAGCGTTCGCGGGAGTTCCATTTCACCGGTGCGATTACGAATGACGTCTCTCATTCGCGAGAGATCGAATTCGTCGGTTTCGAAATGCGCGCTCGGTTCAGACATAGGAGAACGCTTCGCTGTTTTTAACCGACTTCGAAAAAGGAGGAGGTTACTCAATTCGATCTGTATGTGCCTTTTTCGCTTATTGTCTATGTATGTTCACCGATTACGCCGAGATTTATGGACCAAACGGAACGAAACCTTTTGCATCTTGTAGAGTATGTTCCCGGGATGGTCCCGTGCAAAAAAATGTTACATTTCTTTATTAATTACGATTTTATTTGCGAAAATGTAGGGTGGTGATACAGTAGCGACGTCGCGTCGATAATAACGTTATCGATTGCGGCTTTCAGATATTTATAAATTACGATTTGGAATGTGACAGCTGACAGAGATAAAGAAAAGTGTGAAATAAAAAAACTTTTTAAAAATAAATTAAACCGACTTCAAAAGAACGCACTAAAAAGTATAAAATAATTTCCATTTAATATATGTGAATACACATGAACTTAAATACAACACAATCTTTTCGGAGGCGGCGCAAAATTGACAATTTTCGACACTGGAAATTACGAAAATCCCTAAATTGTTCTAAATACTAATATATTTATATTTAAATAATATATTTGTGCGCCGCCTCCGAAAAGATTGTATTGTATTTAAGTTCATGTGTATACACATATATTAAATGGTAATTATTATTTATACTTTTATTTATTATACTTTTTAGTGCGTTTTTTTGAAGTCGGTTTTTCGAGTAAAAATTTTGCGCCGCGAGCTCTTGGTAACAACATTAGATAATTTGGAGTACATCGTCCATTTTCTTTACAGTCGCAGTGATTAAAACGTCTTTACCCCAAAACATGTCGTAGAAGGGAAAAGAAACTTTATATTTTTTGATATATATTATTGATTACAAACGAATCAATTTTTATTTCATTTAAAAAGAAAATTCAGGCTTGTTCGGCTTTATTTAAAATCTTCGTTACGAATGTGACTCGTTAAAATACGGCAATGGGTTAATTCACGATTTCCGAGGTTTTTTCAATTTTTTTAAGGGGAGGTCCCCTAAAATCAGGGTGCCTAACATAATTGAAGACACGTTTAATCCTTCGTGATGGATATTATCTTATGTTAGCGATGTATAATAAATTTTTAAATATTCTCAGAGTCGTCCCCGAAGGGTGAAAGATAATTTCAGATTTCCATGCAACAAATATTTCCTCTCAACCCGCGACTATCCAAAACCGGACAGGTTCCGTTGCAAAACGTGGAACGTAAATCGAGCCGGCCGGGCAGGTCGTTAAGTACATTTAATTAGTATTATGAAACAGCTCGACGAATGGTACACGAACATTCTGATACGGCACGTCCACGGAATCGATTTTTACCAGCCACGCGAATTTCGCGAGTCCCTGCCGGAAAACACCGAATTAATTATCCACGTTTCTACGGGACCGGCGAGAGCACGGTCGAGAATATAAATCAAACTGTCTTGTCGAACGGCCGAGGAATCGTATTAACGGCGATACCATCGCTCGATCAACTCGTAATAAATATTTTCACTAAATACGGAGTTGGGCTCGAGCGCAAAGACGTGGAACACAGACAGCTTGATCATGGAAAACGGTGGGGACCAGCTAATCGCGAACCGAATGATACCGGCGCGGCGTGTGGTGATAAAACGTTCACAGCCTTGACTCGAATTCTGCCAAGCCCGCTATAAACACGATCGCGAAACAACCCATTTCCTCTTCTCGCGTGTATCAAACCTCCGCTAGGCAAACAAGGAGAGCTACGGATTCGCCGTCTGCTGGTTTCGGGTAACAGAAAACTGTAAATGCAACGGAGCCTTCGAAATAAATCCGTCATGCAATTTTACGTATCGGGTTACGTATATTTTCTTCAATTTTTCTGACGGGAATATGCTCAAAACCAACAATTTTCTGTAATACTTAATTTTAGCCTCATGGTTAAGAAATTGGACTTTATTCTCTTCTATGTATTCTATTCACTAAATTACAAAGTATATTCTACGAACCGCTTCATATATAAATCATATTTAAATATATATAAATATAATATATAAATATATATAAATATATATAAATATAAATATATATAAATATAAATATATATAAATATATATAAATATA
>CM052282.1:6152423-6174254 GCA_028455765.1 Lasioglossum oenotherae | reverse complement strand
TACAGGCTAGAGAAATTTCGTTCATATTATAATAAAAATAACCAATTATAACGGACTTGCCCCGTTGACGCACTTACCCCACTCCACCTTATATGAAATTCCACAGAATTCAGTACGATTTCGATTTATCTCAGATCTACAAAGGCTACTACCACTGAAAATGAATTCTCATTTGTTTCCACTTTCTATAAATTTGCCTACAAAAATAGAAAAATCGATATTGTTATAAAATCTGTTAGAGCAAGCAATAATGCGATTTAATGGATTTATTATTCCATATGAGGATTTGGATTTCATTGTTTGAAATCCTGCTCTCGTTCTCAAAACGCGTTCAGGTACATAGAAATTGATTTGCCTTAGGAGTGCGGGACAATCTATACAGTGGTCGAAATTTCTATAAAGTCACTGTGTTTTATGCCCGTGCGAAATCAATGCGGGCCGGTTTATGTACTTCTTTAAGGCCTGGTTTACGTTGTAGTTTTGTTCAGAAGAATTTAAAAGTTGTTGCACACGTCTTGTTGTAACTGGGAGCTCTAATTCAGCTCGAAATTGTGCTGCATTTTTCCTTTCCTTAGTTGCAGACCTCATTAATATTGAATGTTGTCTCTTTGACTATTTTTTATCACTACCTTTATGATGATTTTTTCCCGTAATTTTCACGTAAATTGATATAATTATTAATCACAGTATATGACCGATTAGTTTTCTTAGCAATTGCGTGATTAGAGCAGGCCATATCTTTATAAGCATCGATTGATGCGTTTTCTTCACTTGTTAGCACTTTTCCTCTCGGCATTCTCATACACGTGAATCAAATTATAACAAACAGGATTTCTGTGAGTTCTAAAACTAATACTTTGAGATTATTTGCAGTTTTCCGTAATTCTCTGCTCAGAATACAGAGAAACATTAAGTGACTTTATAGAAACTTCGCACTTGTGTTCTGCACCACACAGAAAAAAATTAAGAAAAACGTAAATAATAAACATAGCGGTGTAGAGTACGGAGTCCCTCTATCCGAGTGTCTACAAGGCAGAAGACCAGATACGATAAATCAACAAAAATGGTGATATTTTTAAAATATCTACGAAAAACAAGATGACTTTATAGAAATTTTGACCACTGTATTTTATGCAATTAGAAACGTATATGTATATGCACATATATGCACATATATATACACACACATTTCAATTATAGTTTGAAATAAATCCCACATCAATCCCGCGGGATTGAAAATGGCGCGGGATTGCAATCCCTACACCCAGATCAGAAAAGTGACAAGTATTCGTCGGTAAAAATCTGCGAAAAAAATAACGAAGGACAAAAGAGAAGGTGGAAAAGCGTCGGTACACTGGTGCGAACAATAAGATGTGATTGCCGAAGAGGTTGTTCAATTTGTTACGTGTGTCGTTACTTTTGCCTGACATTGTTCGCGATTATGTTACGTAACGCGCGCGTGTGTCGTGTTCGAGCCTCACCGCGATCGACTAGCTCTTAGGGACAGATAAGACTATTTCCGATACTTAAGTCGACGTTATCTCGTTCCTGTCGATCTGTCGCGGAGGGGAGATTGCGTCTTTCCGTGAATAGAGAGCCTCGTAACGCGTTATTCCATCGCGTGCACGGCCCCCGTAGCAGGTGACGGCGAACAAAAAGGAGTCGGTCGAGAAAGTTTCGCGCTGCCGAGCAGAACGGCTTGTCCGGGGGCTATCGCGGCTCCCCGGTTAATTGTCCCGGGACGCGTTCCAGCTTTCGTTTATCTCGTCCCGCGAGACTTCCGTCAAAGCGCCGGTACTCAATCGCGAACCTCCACGTTTCTTATATCGGATCGGTCCATAAACTCGCCGCGGTTTTCATCTTGTATCGAATATAACCCCTAACAATTTCCCATCAGCCATGTGCTCTATGTCGTCCGATAGATTTTCTTTTCGTAAAACGAGTTGTTGTTCAAACAGTGTTAGGGTTTTTAAATTTCATAGGAGCCCAATTAGGAACTTATTTTGCTCTTTAAGAATTAATGAAACAAACTGTTATTATTGCAATTCGCGATTAAAATTTTAAGAACAAAGGCCCTTCCTCCTGACATCCATTCGATTGCTTCTAATAAAAGAAAAATTCTAATAAAGAAAATATTATCTGGAAAGCGATTGAATGAGTTTCTTCTTGCAACAAAAAAGAGGGTAATTATACAGAAAAGGCCTGCCTACTCCGATTTTTATCAAATTTAAATATGTTACGCAGCAACACATTCTGAACAACTTTTTCCTTTTCCAATATAGGGGGGTCGCTTTTACTTTTCGAGCTATTTGCAAAAAACTATCGCGAATACTGCGACGTTTGTGGAGAGACCCTGTTTTCTCTCTCGTCTCAACAGAGTCAAAATGTAAACAAACGTCGCACCGAAACAGGTTTACGTTGCAGCGGAGCGTGTAGGAATACGGAAAATTCAATACAGTATTCGCGATAGTTTTTTGCAAATATCTCGAAAACTAAAAGCGACTCCCCTATATTGGAAAAGGAAAAAGTTGTTCAAAATGTCAATATCTATAACATATTTAAATTTTATCAAAATCGGGGTAGGCAGACCTTTTCTGTACAATTACCAAAAGGTGATGGAACTTCACGTTATTATTGTAGATTTAATAGCTGTTTGTTTTGTGGAAGGAGTTCTTTAATTTTCGAAGGTAAAGGGAACTCGTGAATAATTCCGATCGACGCGGAATCGAGCTTCTGCGCTTCTATTGTCTTCTGCCTTACGCTCCCCGCACAAAGGGCTCGATTTATGTGAATCAAAAGTGGCGCGTTGTCAAGATGTTTGCCAGTTGTTCGAACGTCTTTCGACAAACCAGGTGGTCCCTGAAGGATAGCTAGTAGAATGTCACAATGCATACGTCAGCGAAGGAAAATCGTGGAAGCACTCGAGGAAAGGAAAACCACGGTCAACTCGTCCCCTTCAGCGTTCGTTGAAGTCGAGACCGAAGTGCATTGCATCTGCACGCATTACGCGATCGATGTTCAGAAATGTTTTTCCCCGTTTATCCATACTCGAACACGAGATCCTAATAAAAAACATCATTGTATGCATTCTGGAATTTACTTTGACAATTTTATATTAGGACCTTGAATAAGTTCTCGCTGTTTCTTTTACAAAATAAAAGATTTATTTCAATTATAAGGAACAAAAACATTTCATTCAAAGTATAATATATATAGTATAGTATATTCGAGTAATTCCTCCAACTTTTCGTCTTCAAATTTTTTCGGTGCGCCAGAACGTTCTTTATCCTCAAGTTCAAATTCATTATTTTTGAAGCGTCGAAACCAGTCTCTGCATGTCGTATCCGCCAAAGCATTGTCACCGTAAGTCTCAACAAGAATTCTATGTGCTTCAGCTGCAGATTTCTTTTGAATAAAGTAGTGCAATAAAATTCCCCGCAAATACACTTTATTCGGCACAAAAGTAGACATTTTCAGAACTAAGAAAAAATTACTTTGCTTACACTGAAGTGAACTACCATACACTGAAATTTAAGGTTAGATACACTACTGCCTTGCATGTGTGTTACCATTCGAAATTCCACGAACGGGGTACTGCTACTACCATCTTTGAAGAAACAGCGAGAACTTATTCAAGGTCCTAATACGAACATACAATTTAACGTTGGACGATGCTAATAAAAATCATCATGGTGTTCTGGAATTTATTTTGACAGTTTTACATGAACACACAATTTAACATCAAATGATAGACGGTTTTAGAGGATCAGTTTTTCTATTCGGAGATCCTAATAAAAATCATCATTGTGTTCTGAAATTTATTTTGACAGTTTTACAAGAGCATACAATTTAACATTGGTTTTTCGATTCGAAGATCCTTATAAAAATCATCATTGGCTCCCAGAATTAATGTTGACAATTCTATACGAATACAGAATTTATTGTGAAGTGATAAATGGTTCTAGGGAATTAGTTTCTCGATTCGGAATACTCGTGCCAACGAAAAGAGGTCAAAGTGAAACAGATCGGCGGAATTCGTTGACGTAAAGTTGCTTAAACGTGAATTCTCGTGGACGGCAGCATTGAACTGACCACACTGAAGACACACGAGACTCGTGAGACTCTAAATGGTTAATTAAACAACTTTCCCATGATGCGTGTATCAGAAGGGGAACTATCAGAGCGTGGTAAAACAGGATTAAAATTTTGATTAATTAGATTCTCAGCCGAGCGTACATTCGCTCAACGGGGTTGCATTCGCTTTGGTATTCGAGATTGTCTTTGCCGTCTCCTTTTAGTCGCTATCATCTAATTTACTGTGGTTAAGGAATTAAATCAAACGCTTTAATATTCTTTATTACGTCCGTATTTTCACACGTCTAGTTGGAGATTATAGAAATTGCAGTGGAACTTCGTATAAACAGTAAAAAGTTCAAAACAGAAGGCGTGCAAATGCGTCCCACTCTGTTCCCTGGAACACACTCAATTTCATAGGTCACGAATCTGATCATAGCTATTTAGATATCTATCTGAGCTGTGCTGGGTTGCCCGAGTTGACCAGAACCGGTCCGAGTAGACTCAATTCGGTTCCAGTTGGCCTCAAGTTGGCTCTAGAAGGTCCTAATGGGCCCGAATATGTCCACAGGCATCTGGACAGTAATGCCCTTCCAAAATTGACAAGAGTACAGTTGTCAAAATTCAACAAGACCTCAGATATTACCTTAAATAAAAGAGCATTTATATCATCAATGTGGAATCAGTACTGCTCCGGCTGAAACAACTTATTAGAGATGAGGGTTGTCGGAGGGTTTCGTGGCTGATTCCAAAAATGCTGCTCCAGCAATTATCAAGTAAGGAAAAGGTCCTGGAAGAGATCGTGTTCCCGAAGTTCTAACGTTTCTAAACCCGTCAGCACTATCGCATGTCTAAAGTCTTAGTATGGATTTATAGTGGAGCAGCGAGGTGAGCTGTGCGGTGAAAAAAAGAAAAACAAAGAAAATACGTATGTATAATAGCTTTTCATTAGTATGTGTCGAAATGTTGTCACGAATTGTTGATTTGTTTTCACCGCGCCGCTATCATTGATGCTCGCAGCTCCACTATAAATGCACCCTTAGGAAAAAGTTGAACGCGCAGAGGTGAAGAGTTCGGAAATATTCTACGTAAAGTTTTCATTGTTGCGCAAGCGGCGAGGGTTAAGTAACCGGAAAGAAGCGGGCCGCCATTGTCTCCGGCTGCAGTACAGGCAGCAGCAGACCTCTCGTCTCTCTCTCTCTCTCTCTCTCTCTCTCTCTATTTCTCTCTGTCAGAGCGGAGTCTGCGGGCGGGCAGAGCGTGAACGCGCGTTCTCTTCCGGTTGACCAATTTCGTCATGGGCTTGAAGGCCAGAGATCGTACTCTTGGAGCAGCCTCGACACGTGGATTACGTAAGCCGGCAAGCAATTCGCTTTCCACCGAATGCGGGACGCTTAGAAACGAGAGAAATGCAGCCGACGCGCGACGGGGCCAGCACGCGCGTGCATTATAACCAGCATTTACTTCGCCGGCGGCGGACTATTTTGAAGCTGTGTGATTTTTAGAAATATGGGTCAACCGAGCTCCCTTCGCCGCTCGGCACGTCTTTCCGCCTCTGTCTTTCTCGACTGCCCCCGTAACACCTCCCTCCACCCGCACCCCCGTAGCTAGTTCCTCGTTTCACTCTAGATCGCTCGTCCTCCCTTTCGCTTTGATTCTCTCCTATTTCCGTTCCTCTCGTTTCGCGTCCGTTCCACGATCTCGGAACTCGTCCTTCCGCCGGGTCGGCCTGTCTCTTGTTTCTTTTTCCATTATCCCATTCCGCGCCGGTTTCCAGCCTACTTTTCCGAAAAAGCGGATTTCACTCCAGACCAAGCAAATTGGCGACCGCTCGACCCTGCTGCGAAATATTTCAAGGGGTTCTATACACTTGGAAATACTTAAATAATCGGATTTCACCATTGTAGAAAAAGCATACCTGTTTATTTCGTAGGATTTTTTTATAGAAAAATATCAATTTATGATATAGCCGAAGCAATTTTTGTCAAAATCGAGTATAAATAAGAATCGAGTATCTAGTATTAGGGCTGTAACTTTCCTTCGAAGGTCGAAGATTTCGAAGCTTCGAGTCCTACTGAATACGTGAGTTTTGTCAAGACTGTCTTGCCTTTCTTTTCATTTAGTCCGCGATATCCGATTTCACCGAATTTAATAAAACTCATTAAGATTTTGTTTGCAAAGTATTATTTTTTAAGTACATTCGTGATATGATCCCGAAATTTATTAATAGAATGCACTCTTTTAAATTTAATTTCGTTACGAAAAATCAAAACGGAAAGTTCAGTGTCAGTCACCGGTGACTGAAAGTTAATCTTTTTATTTATCAAAAATCGTGACATGGTATGAAACTCATAAGTTACAACTTCATACGTTTCGAAGATTTTGAAATTTCGAGCACTTGGAAGACTTCGAAGTTCCCTTCGTTCCTTCGATTCCTTCGTCTTAGAAGCTTCGGAAAAGTTACAGCCCTATCTAGTACACGAGTGTGACTAGTAATTGATCGTTCAGTTTCATGAAATATTGATTTGGAACAACCCGGCGGCTGTTAACGTGAAACCTCGAATTTAAGGACACCCGTTTTTCGTACACAAAATGAAAAGCGTGCGTTGAAGAAAGAGGTCCTTCGATTAATCATTCAGCATCATCGTTGACGGAGATAAGTATGCGAAATTTTAAAAAGATCGGTTTCCCAGTCTTTGTGTTCTAAAATGCGATTTCGAGTGAAACGTTCTTGCAGTCTTCTCAAGGTTGCATTTGGTGTTTGTACCATCGAAAGTATATTATTTCAGTGTTATGCAAGTGATAGTTTCAACAACTATTTCAGTAGTTTTAGAGGAAGCGGAAAATAACTGTTCCATTGACGGCACTGGTAATACGATTACAAATATGGCGGGCTGGGTTGCTGGACTATTTTTAAATCGGCATCTAAACTTCGCCTACGGCTTCCGAAATGGCTCGACTCCACTATTTTTCGCTTTCGTCTCCTTGTTTTCAGATTATCCGACATTACCTTCTTCTCTGCTTCTGTTTTTAGTCGGAGCACAGAGCTGTCTGTTCTTTGACGTTCCAGGTTGCATACGTAACCTAGAAAACGTAGTTAACTTAGCGTTACAATCTTTTCACGATCAACTTTGATATGCACATTGTGTATTAAGAATATCTATTTATAATCTCTATTTGTTAGTTTGCTTCGTTAGTCTATCATTTTCTCCCCGTTGTCGGTCTCTCTAATATTGCTGGCTTTTTCATTATCGCAGTGTTTGTTGCTTAAAACAGTTTAATAACCCGTCTGATACCTACTTCATAACCTCAACTATGAATTTAAACATCTTTTCATTCAAGTATCATTGCTACGAACGGTTTAAACTTCTGGAAAATATAGTACTATTCCGTTTACGCTATCAGTCCTTGCGCTTAGGACTCAACGATCGTAAAAAAAAAATTCTATTTAAAAAATGTAATAAATAAAAAATGTAAAACAATCATCGAATTTTTTTAATCATAAAAAAATGGGGACAACATAACTCAGAACACGAGAAAAAGAAATTAAATTAGATGAATGTAATACTATTTAAGCGTAGGAGTCCCGTTCAATGCTACACGTTCATCCGATTATATTTCTCTATATCTCGAATCGGATTTCGTTCGTGCCCGATTGAATCATTTTCCTCGTTGAAGAGCTTCCGCGGAATGAGTTCAACGCACGTTATGTATGTATAAGCGTCTTACGGGTCAACAATCCGGGGTAATGTGTCTAATCAGCTAAATTTATCCGCGGTTCATTTGGTCCGCATACGCGATTCCTGTGTACGCAAGATGATAATCTCTTGATTCGGAATCAGATGGTCCGCGCGCGCTAGATGTACAACATTGATCCTACGGTTGCGTCACTCGGCTGCCGAAAATAGTACGCTGCCTGGGCCATGACTCGCGAAAGTAATTTAATTACTTTAAAAATAATGTGACTAACAAAGTCCGCGGAAATAACTTTATTAACGCGTCGCCGGCGGCGCCACGGTTTCCGAGCAACGAATCCCGAAATATTATTCTTTCCCGACGAAATACAGTTTCGGCGCTCCCTTTTCTTCTCTGTTTGTTATTCAAAGAAGATTCCACGGAGTTCTAATGTTCGAGTTTGTATCTACTAGAAGAGTTCTGAACAGAGTCCTTCCGTGTTTGTTAAATTAAATTTTAGACTTCAACGAACAAATCAATTCAAGGTAATCTGCTACAAAGTAGGCTGCAGAGTTTATCCTCACTCTCGAATAATTTGCAATCTATTCGAATCGCTAATGTACGATTATGTACTAAAATAAACCGCACTTTATACAAATAAATCAACGGTGTTTATTCAGAACAACGGGTTTATAAAGAAACTGAAATAGAAACCGATCGTTCGTGTGAAAACGAACGAAGTACATTTCAACAGATGCAGAATCATTTTTCGCAAAGGTCCGCATTCCGGTTGTTCTAAAATAGATTTGTTAATTGCCCTGCGAAGCGATTATACAAAAATTATACAGCACCGCGAATTAGACGGTCGCCGGCATAATTGATAGCGAAAGAAAAGGTCGGATAGAGGCTAATTGTGTAGCGGTGTATAAGCGATGTTCGCGGGAAGAAGGATCTCGAGAGGGACAAATCGGGAAGCGTTTAAATCCTCGAGCAATAAACGCGACGCGAAGAGTTTCCCGTGACGCAGCATCCGCCACGGCAGATCCGTCTAGTTCGCAAAGTGGCAGGAGTTTAAAATTAGGCGACGACTGCACGAGCTTCGCGCGGCTTCCTGTTTCGAGATTACGCGACATAAAGGAACTCGCCTCTGCCTCGCCTTGCCTCGCGTTCCAACACGATCGTTTCACGGCGACGACGACGCGTCTACCTAGATTAGCGGCGATTAAGGAAGAAGTGGCTAAACGTCATACGCTCCTGCAAAATAAATTCCCGCTGAATACTCAACTAACCAATTTAACCATCTATTCGGAATTCGTTTTCACGTGCACGGTTATCTTAACGCGCCGTTCACAAATTGCTGTCCCATAAACATTCCGGAAAATCAATGTATATTTAAGGCGATAAGCAATTAGGTTCTCATTCCCCTGCAGGAACATGTCGAAACGTTAGTAAGAAATCGCGAAGACTCCTTCATAGGAAATGATTGAATGAGTTTCTAGGACATCCATTTTAAATGAAAAGATATTAACTTCCCGATTCATATCATTGCAGTCATTTTAGACTATTTTTTAGCAAAATGTTTGTATGTGTGTGTGCGCGCGTATGTATGTTTGTATGGTATCAAATTTTTCGTTAACGTTTCCTGAAAAAGTAACAACGCGATCACAATGATGAACGATGCAATCGATGTGCCCCGCTGTAACTTAGAGCTGATTAGATTTTGGTCCATTGTGGTCAAGTAGTTTCTTAGTTTTTTTTCGAAACAATGCAATTTATACGGGAGGACGGAAATTTTCCACGGAAGAAACAAACGTCATTACAGAAAAAAATTTTTTTAATTTTTTTAAATTTAAAAAAAAATTTTTTTTTATTTATGCAACTAATGCTAATGTTACCGCTTACAATAATCGAAAATTATCCCAATGCAACAGTGAGTTAATCATCTCTACTCCCGAGAATACATTTTCAAAGAATATCGATGAAAGTACAAAAAAATGTATATTACAATCTTCGAAAAAACAATCTTCAAAATTAAATTGAAAATTAATATAAAATATATGATAATTATTAATAACATTGATGTTGAAGTCAGATTGGTTAATGGAGCACGCGGAATATTAAAATTTATTACTTTTCAAGAAAATACTAAAATTCCGTCTATATTGTGGTTGGATTTTCAATTGGCCAGAGTAGGAGTGAAAGTAAGAACTCGTTATCGTGATTATATGAGAAATGCAAATATTCATCAAAATTTAACACCAATAATAAACATAAAAATGGAGAAGATTTCTGTCCATTCGATTCCGATCACCTTCAAATCATCCAAGCAGTTTCGTCCGCGAATTGAAACGGTAAATCCTGTTTCTGTTACAGCTCGACGACACAGCGCTACAGTTGTACAAGGACGGCGACTATGGCGCTTACTTGGACCTCGAAGCCTCCATCAGCGAGCAGCAGGAGGAGTTCGAGGGCTTCCAGACAAAGTAAGTCCATAAAAATGTGTTACGCCGTAAACAATCAGCGAACGTTTGCCCATTGTCCGAGTTTCGAGACACTCCGCCCACGGAATTCCGCGGAAGAGCTTGTTCCCCGGTGCGAAAGAGGTGTCGGCGATTTCGTGTAAAATATTTTACGAGTTCATAGAATCTTCTCCGTCAACTATACTCCCGGGGACAGCAATGGCTGCTGTTGAACAAGTTTCGCGCTCCCAGGTGCGGGTCTGGCGAATGTAGCCTCGTGCTAGAGCCATTTTTTTCAAAAAATTATAGCTCCCGACGAGGAACACTTTTATTAAAAGTTGCCACGTGTTCTAGAGCTACAATTTCTATGATCTGATCGTACAGATCTTCGCGCGAAAATGATCCGGGCTCACTCGACGGTCTACTTTGTTGATTTCCGTGATGAATCGGAAACTCGGAGCACCGCGGACCTGATCCCGCGGGATTCCGTGTGCTTCACCTGTTCCGCGTCGGGACAACTGAATTATACAGGGAACTATTTCGAAGATATATGAGGAAACTTTGGATGCGTCGTTCCCGCAACCACGAGCGGGAGAACGTATCGCGTGAGCGTAGGTGGAGTTGGGATCTTATTAACTTGGACGTCAAGTTCGCCGAGTTTTACCGCTATCTGCACTCGGTCGTCGGAATTACTCGTGTTTTCTGCACTCCCCGAAACCGAAGTTCAAACGATTTTCTTTCCGCTTTTGCGGAAATTGCTTTGTTCGCTCGAAACCCTCCAGCGATGACGGTTTCAGCGGCCGAGCGCGTAATCGCGCTGCGTCCATTAGGATTAATGACGTTTTCTCCTTTCTGGATTTCTATCTACGAAGCAGAAACTAATGGATTAGTTTTGAAAATGGTTTTTGTTTTATAACCTGCCCTGACAAGAACTGTACAGCACAGAGTCCTTTCTAGTTCTGCCGGTAAGAGAACTTTCACGCTTAACGTTTCCAGAGTGGAGCGTTAATTGTGTGTCACATGCAAGAAACGGATTTATCTGCCAAGAAAAAATGTGGAACAGAACGAGCTCGCGGGGAAAAAGATTTTTATGGTCGGATTTAACGCAGTTATGGGGAAAACGAAACGGTAGAAAGGTAACAGAAATTTAGGAGTATCAGTGCATTTTCACCAACTTATTAAAATTGTTAAAGGAAGACACAAATTTTTGTTTAATTCCAGTACCTTCTAATATAACTAGATAATATTCTAATATAACTAGACTGCGGATCTTTATGCAAAATAGAAATTGCCTTCATAGATCGTAAGAAATACGACCCAAATACAAATATCTTGCACTCTGCACTCTAAATTTTGGTAATCTCTTCACTGTTTTCAATTTAACCCACTCACGTTTCCCAGAAGTGCATAAAACCCGCAGTCCAGTGATAAAGTAAAGAACGAAACCGCATCTAGACAGGCATGCAGCGTTCAGTGGGCTTCAGACATTTCGACCAATTAATTTCGAGCGAGCCAGCCGGAGTTTCGCAACGCTGGTTTGTTCCACGTGTCCCGATTCATTGTTTAGAAACGTTGCACCAAGAACATCACCTTCAGATTTTTCATTGATTCTCTTGAGCGTGGCCCACGCGTACGCTCACTCATCGCGCGACGGCGAAGACTCATCGCGTTTTATTGTGCCTGTCCTCGCGAGGGATTGACTTGCCCGGTCGAAACCGATATGAATTACTCATTCGATGAAAATTACATCCCACGGGCTGCAGCGTTCGTGCCACTTGTGCAACCGCGATTATTCTTCCCCGACTGGAACGCACTGAATCTCGTCCGTGGCGAATCAAACAGGCCACGCGATCGATCAAGAACTTTTTCAGATCGCGCGAAGCACGGCTCGCCCTCCATCTCCGAGGAAACTGCAGGCTCTTCCGAAGTTTCAACCACCTCGCGGAGGTGGGGGAAATAAAATAGTTCGGGTCCTCTAAAGAAGTTTTCCATCGCTCGCGGCGATGGTCGTTCGCGATGGAAATCGGGGAACAGGAATTTTGCTCGCGTGCGAAGTGTTTTAGGTTTGTTCGAACTCGTGGGATCCTCGACGACGATGCGGGACACTCTGCTGATGTCAGTCGGATTTTACGGCGCCGCGTTGATGTCTCGGTCAAGACGCGACACGGCTTCTTTCCCTGTTTATTGCGGTTCATGTTTTATTAATTCCAATTCATTACGATAAAGCGACTCCGCGTTATTCGGCCTCTTTACGGCCATCGACCATATTCCGTTCGCGGGGAACTAATGGGGAGAATTAATGAAACGCAGACGTGTCCTCGGGCTATCGTTGAAACACTCCGTTTTGTGCGAGAAATTGCCTACGTTCGATGTTTCTGATTCGAGAACCGATGATAAAGTTGGACTGCGACTACTGCATTCATTAATTATGTGGTAGAAAGAATCTTCAGGTTGGATCAGGCTATTTGAAGTGCTCGACTTCTTACTTGAGGTTGAAAAAATATGTCAAATACAACTTACTCTAAGGAAATAATGTTATCGGCGCCAGGTTCGAGCAGTTTCTACAATAAATAGCTAAAAATGTGATTTTATTGGAGGAAAACGACAGGTGGTGTTTCGAATAGCTTTCTCGCAAGATACTGAACTGTCATCAATTAGTATATTTACAACGTTCCCTCAGAAAGTCTCCAGACTCTAGCGGGTCCAGGACGAAACACCACCTGTCATTTTTCCCCAATAAAATCACATTTTTAGCTATTTATTGTACAAACTGATCGAACCTGGCGGCGATAACATTATTTCCTTATTCAAACAATTCCGATCAAGAATTACTCCCACTGTAAAACTTACTCTGTTTTGGAAGACATCTCGTGGTGGTTCTGTTTTTTTAATGCTCAACTTTCGACTTCCAAGGCCATCTAGTGCCGTCCGAAATTGAGTTTACTTAGATTTGCGAGAACCATAATAAACGGGACAGCCTGTGTACCAACAGTTTTTAAAAGGTATTAATCGAAGTCAACTGAATTCCCGACTAATCCAAGCCCCGAATAAAACGTCGAATCGCGAGTCTATTTATCAGTAGGAGGCTTTCAGTTGTCGGCGGGAACCGGTGAAAAAAGCGTGTGTTCTAGGGGATGAGGGTGGGAAGGGGAGGTTAAATAAATGTTTTTGCCGAAGGTAATCGGCGAAATATTCGAAATCCGGGGATTTCCACGCACCGCAAACCGGTGTGTCACGCGTTCGCCACGCACGGTGTTGTCTGTGTCCACAACCGCCACCCTTATTGGTCGATTCAACGACCGCTGGACCAGTGTGATTTTTTTCTCATCGATTACGCCGGTGGCTGGCTACACTTGTTCACCGAGGAAGCGACACGACTCGAGGCTCGTCCTCGACGAAATGGGACCGCGCGTTCTATGGTTTTAGTCGGCGTGGCAGTGGCGTCGCGACGCCCCCGATATTGGCTCCCTGGGTGAAATTTGTCGAGCGACCGTGACGCCCCGTGCACGTTTCCCGGCCACGTCGATAACCTTCACCGATTCTCCGTTTTCCCCACACCCTCTCGGCCCTTGGACCATGTTTTGCGGGCGTGCGAACGACCGGCACGAATTCTTTCCTTTTCGAATGCCGCGCAAGGTCCTCCTTGGTATGCAGCACCTGGCGCAGCCGACCCGCTCGCTCCTATTGATGCATTTTCAACGGACGCCACCTCGAGACGCGTCTCCGCGAAACTTTGTAATTTCGGTCGCCCCCGATTCAAAACGAGGATGCCGAATGGAAGGAATTACCAACTGTAGGATCCGACATAATAGTAGGAACGGGTTCTCTCTCTCTCGTATCGCAAGGAATAGGAATTGGGATTTCTCTCTGAACAAAGAATATATTTTCCAATTAGTTTCATACATCGAAAGTTTTCGTTAAATTTACAATAAACCTTTGAAGAAGCTTAGCAACGAAAGATTAAAATAATTTTACTAATAAAAGGTTTTCCCATCAAAACAACGACGACGCGGATTCACCCGGTGTCCTCTGTAAGCTCGGCGGCCGGCCTTCATGGTCGTCCTGTCCAAGACGTACAGAGTAACCTGGTGATCCTACTTTCAGGCGGCCAGGAAGCTACCCTGTTCCTTTCTCTCGGCGGGCGGCCGGCCTTCATGGCCGTCCTCTCCGATTTATCCAGAGAGGCGTCCAGGTGCAACCCCTGTCCTCTCCTGAGCTGCCGGGCGTCCGATAGCATTGCTTCGTACTCTCCCTAACCTATGAGCGGCCGTGGTCTTACCTCGTCCTCTCCCACAGGCGCAGCAAAAGTGATTTCTTCGCGGTCCTCTACCGGTATTTATATTAGTCGTTGCTAACCCTTTTTAGGGCGTTGTTAGGGATTTTAGAAGTTTCTCGCCTTCTAGAACATTCGCGGCGCGATTCTTTTCTTCATCTCAGGGTAGTGCCGAGACGGATTGGCGCCCCTGGGGCTGTCTCGTTCCTCGTCGCGTTACAAAACTACATTATTAGGAAGATTCTTTGGGTGTTATTGATTGAATTAAACCTCGGACATCGGACGATTTTTCCGGATGTTTATGCATTTTCCAATTTTTGTAGACAAATCTTAAGAAAGTTGAATGAAATATAATGTTATTTTTAATGGGAACAGCCTTTGTTGATCCAAAACAAATAAAAATTGTACGAAATTGACCGAATTTTATATTCTAGCCTTTTTTGAAGTTTTTCGTAAGCGGAAAATGCATAAAGATCCGCAGTCTAATAATTACGATTAAAAGTCGACACATTAGTCTTCCTTGCACATCACCAATGCAACAGCTATTCATTTAATTTGAGTACTAAAACGACGGTTTTGATGCTCCGGATCAAAGCAGACTCAGGCACAGATTTTAGAGGGTTAATTGCGTCGAATTTGTTCCAGTTGGACCACGTCGTCTGCTTCGTTTAATACAATCACTATTCCTGAAAGAAACCTGGAATTAAACATTCAGGTAATCTGTCAAATCGGCGTTAACGGGTTAAATCTTGGGAATAATGGTGAACGCTCCACGAGCATTACTTCCGGCGCCGTGATAACCAGAATCTTTCGAGCAAGCTTCCCAATTTCCCTCGGCGGATTGGTAAAAAGCGGGCGGAACTTCGTAGCGCGGCGCAACCCGGTGTTCAAGCTGAAGCGAGCGTAAAATGCGAAATTACAGGGCCGTGCCCACACGCGACGGCGCCCAGTTCCCATATCAAATCGTTTGTCGCAATAGCTCGCCACCCACGGCCGCGGCAATCCTCTGCTGGATTACCGGGAATTTTCCGTGCGAATTGCTCTCGTGAAAATTGCGTACACGCGTCGCTGGTCCGCGGGGAAAATCGTCGCGCGATCGTTGCCGCGACGCGAAGATGGTGGCAGGGATTTGGCGTGGGTAATCAGTCGTTTACACTCCTGGATAAAATTATACCACATTCGACATAACGGATTACAGAGTGTTTCTTTTACAATTTGTCAAGTTTTGGAAATTTTTATCGAGAAAGCTGACTGATACATTGCTTCAGGAGACTTGAACTTGATATTATTTAATAAATAATATCAGGTATTTCGTAGAAACAGCCCACCGTAATTCGACCGTTCAGCCACTGTGTTTCGCGGAAAGTCTACTTCGTGCGGTAACAAATTGTTCGAGGGTGCAGCCCCACCCATCGCGCACGCGCCTGAATTGCCGAGCAGTTTTCCGGAATTTCGCGGATGCGAGAAACCCGAGGTCACGGGACGGGCAGGTCGACCTTCATAATTCCGTGGAATTTTTACCGGAGAATAATTTCGAAGTTTGATTGCGGCGACGGTTGCGGTACTTTCATTCGCGAGCTGAAATTGTTGGATAAATTTCCGGGCATTATATTGAACGATACTCTGCAAACGCTGCTTTGACGGAAGCTCGCAACCAGCTGCGATAACTCGACCTTCCCTAGGCGAGTTTACAATCCTGTAAATTGCATTTTGTGCACGAGTCGTTCTATAAATATATAGTATAAATTATGTTTCTCCATTTTGTTGGAAACTTTTGCACTCTTTGCTCTTTTTGCAATTTTTGCAATTGCACTTTTTGCAATGATCATGAGAAGACTCTTATTACAGTGTTGCTTGATTGCTGTACATGAAAATTGCCGATAAAAGAATTTTATTGCAGTCTACAGGCTTGTTGTACAATGTACTGCTGAATGCACCTCAGGAAATAAAATTGTTAACTTTTTTAAATGTAATCCTGTATTTTGATTTTCGCGAGAAAATGCCCGAAATCCAAGTTTTAATGTTAGGAATTCACTGGTGCAAAAATTATGCGTGTATGAATTTTCCTTTATGTCGATCGTAGATAGTGCAAATAAATAATTTGATTTCGGCGCCACCGGTTCGATCTTTAACGTTGTTATTTGCATCTGAAACATTGCTGCCATCTGTAAGATCATCATCAATAATCACACCTCTATTGTTCACTTTTAACAGATTCTTAAATTTTCTAATACCTTGTTTTTTGTATTCCTCAAACAATTTTAAATGTTTCTTGTTTTCAAACTTGTAGAATCTTTCAAATACATGTGAGGAATCGAGAACTGAATTTCTTCATTCAGTTCAGAGATTTTGTTAACTAAAATTCTATGAAAATCATGGGTGTATAGTTGTGATTTCAACAGCTAGCTTTTGAACCAGCGGATAGCTGACATTAAAACTTTGGTTTTCGGCGTTTTCTGATAAAAGCTACAGGATTACACAGGTGAAGTTTAACCGAGAAATTAAATATATTGATGATAGCAATATGTGACATCTTGGAATTAAGCAATAATTAAGGAACCACCAAAATGTGCAAATTCCAGAACATGTTGATTACATGTCCTACAGGTTATGTTTGTTCAACGTTACTGTGAAAAATTGGACGTATAAAACATACAAGATCGACGTCATTGACGAAGCAGAGTAGCTAACCGAGAAAAGTCCACTTAAAGGATAAAAACGCGACGCAGCCTCGTTACTAGTTGCCCAACGGTCCCGAGTGATTAGCCTACAAGAGAGCGCACTATGCTCGATGAAAGTATGCTTTGGTATTGCGTGTAGTGCGGCGACGCGATCGGATCGCTTCGCAATTTCTTGTCCCGCGGGTTCCGTGGTATTCGTTAATCCGTTAATGAGGTAACGATCTCCGGACGACAGCCGTCACGGGCTCAAGTTCGTTGCAGCGAGATTGCGCGCCGAGACAAATGTAATTAATTAACCCATCGTGACCCGAGTTTTCCACTTCTCGAAGGATCTACTTACACGAACGCCGGACAAGCTCGCCCCGGCCATGGCTCTCGAACCTATTCACGCGAGATTGATCGCCATAATTTTCCGGGCTCGCGCGTTGCGCCTCGACCGCGTCCTAGAATTTCGCGGCAACCTACTGCCATAACCTGCGGATTAAACCACGGCAGAATACTGTCTGGAACTTCTGTCGGTGGGCCGCTTCGGCGTTCCGAACCTACGACTTCGATTCGTTTCCACTTCGGACCTTTCTAAAGCTGGATTCTTTGGCTACTGCCGGGATATTATGAAAATCCTACTGCGTCTGACATGCCTAATTAGTAGATCGTTCCCCCTGTACCTCATACGGGGCCCTTGTCCACGTCATGTTTCTACACTGAGAAAAAAAAGTAGTTACTTCAATAACACGCGTGTTATTGTAATTTTTTACTTGGATGAATATCAATGTATTCTTTTCAATAGTATGAAATTTAGAAGCAAATCGTGATGTATTTGAATTGTCTATCATGAAATGATTGAAAATAGTATGTGATTCAATACCGTATATTATTATTCGTAATATTTCTTTTTTTCCTTCAATCAGATATGTTGTTAAAAAAAATTGAGAAATGTATTGATTCATACTGGAATTGGTTTGAGTCCATATCTTGCTTTTTGGAAAACATTGATGGTCAAGCTATTGGCTTTTATTATGAAATTCAATAGTATTAAATATTACAATAAATTCATATGATATTGGCACTATTCAATAGTACATCTTATTGAATCAACATATATTTTTTTTGTTTCGACAGGATTTTTTCTCAGTGTATTCTGCGGTTATTTTATTTATTATAATACCTGTCTAGACCACTCTGAAATGGACCAACCCTTTCATTTTTTAAAAATTCATACTTATTCTCTTATAAATAAGTTCAAAGTTTAAATGGTCTAGTGACTTTCGGCCACATATACATGTAACTAGACTGCGGAACTGTATGCAAAATAAAAATCGTCTGCATCAACTGCAACAAACAAGGGCCAAGTAGTAATTTCTTCAATTCTTCAACCTTCAGTTACTCGCACGCCGCTTTCTGTTTAAATGATTACATGGAATTTTATACGACTCCAACATAAATTAATTTTCATTGAATAAAGTGACTACTCTAATATCTAATGTCTAATGTTCCTGTTTTTATCGATCATATAATTGTTAATAAAAGATGTAATGATGCTCTCTCTAATTTCACTTCAAAGCAATTTTGCAATTTGAATGAAATTGCTTTGAAGGAAAATTAGATCGAACCAGTGCGCCGAGAGCATCATTATATCTTTTATTCTAATGTCTAATGGTCGACACCTTTGTTTCACAGTTACACTATGCGAGTAATTGAAGGTTAATGATGTTCATAATGGCGTCACTAATAAATCAAACTACCCAAGTCTTATCAGAAATGCATAAAATCCGCGGTCTACAGACTTCTAGGGTTGCCCAGTCTGGAAATGACTGCCTGAATTTTGTGATTCGCCTAAATCTCGGTTAATAAACTTGATGTAATGGCGTCATGGCGGCTCTCTTCCTTCCCGAGGTGGCTCTTACGCAACCTGTTTGAATGCACGTAGGTACCGGTACAACACTGGCCGCGCCAGTATAATTATAATGGGAAGCTGTACGTGTATCCGCGCGTGTAACGGCCCCTCGGCCATAGTGATGCCGGCCATAGTGATACCGGAGGGGTTGGCGAGGCGGGGGGTACTCTTCTCTCAGGGTATACTCTCCCAGGGGTTCAATAACCAGGCACAATAAGTCGCTAAACGTTCGGCATAGACGGCGCGCGATGAGTAATCAGCTTCTTCCTACGTATCGGTCCCATGGATCGTTAAGGTGTGTACATACGCACGTCCCAGAAGGCTGGATGCCTCGCGCGATTATCGTCACGGGAGAAAGGAGAAAGGTCTGCGGACCCTGTCGCCGTTGCTCTCGCGATTTGCGTATACCTACGGCGCCGTTGTCGCTGAATGCAGCCGGCACAAAGGACAAGGCACGTGAAAGGGTTAGATTGAAATTATCGACGCAGGTTCCGCTTTGGTGTTGCTTTGATCGATGGGAATTTAATGAAAGTTTGATACCGATGTTACGCGACGGCGACAGTGTTAGGTTGCGGACACTTCACTCGCGGAATCTTAACTCATTGCACTCTGAAATCTTTCCAATTTTCTTCTCTGAAGCTCTCTATGATTTTAAGCGTTTTATTTCGTTTCGAAACTACGAAAGAACCTACGTACGTGTACATTTCCTGTCTAAGTAAAAGCATATTAATGTTGCAGAATATAACTTAATTAAAAATCATTATGTTATTCCTACATTACCTTTGTCTTTACTAAAATGCATCCGACACTCATATCGTCCGTATAGCAACAATATATATTGTAAACCATTCACCAAATTAATTCACCTGAGTGGTTCGCAGAACAAAAAGAGAAAATGTGTTCCCGTCATTCCGTAAACTCTGCTTTGCACAAATTAAAGCGAATGAAAAGTGTACACGTGTATTAGAGTGTCTGCGTATGACATCCTACTTGCTCACTTTAATCTCTGAAATTGCACTTTGCCCTTTGTGAATTTTATGTTTCAAGTCTCACGCCACCCACACGCACGAACACTAAATATTTCAGTGTGAAGCTGAGTACTAACATATCGTAGGAGGAGGGATTACGACAAATACTGGTGGGATTGTTTTCAGTTTACGAGAGAATCGGTTCTGAGTTGAATGGACTGACAGTCAAGTTTCAGTTTTCAGTAATGAATGGACGTTCGAGTATTTAGGTAACGTTCGTCCTCTGTAATTTTGAAAGAAACGCCACACATATACTTTAACACGCATCCTTCCACAAAATAATAATATGTTAAAAAATGCGGTGCTTGTTCCCAGACAATGAAACAACAATTACCTCCCCAACTGCCAACATTACGCATTTAAACGTTAACCCCCTAACATTTCCACTGTTAGCAGACACAGAAAAGACACGTGAGAGTTTACCCATTCTAGCAGACACATTAAAAAACCAAGTAGATCCGAGTAAATCCGTGGTTATAAATCCGGGGCCATTAAGAACAGACATTCTAAAATACACGGAGGATTTTAAATTTCTATGAAAAGCAGCAGTTCGTTCGGGTTCGAACGTTGAAAGGTTAAAACGTATTATGTACCAGTTTATTGGAAGGTTAATGCGTTGCATATTAGCGGATCTAATATGAAATCCCGGATTAGCATCGAACAGGGATCTCTTAAATAATTTATCAGCCGGAGTCGCGTATTCGTTCTTTTTTAGTCCGGCAGCGGCTGGAGAGATAGGAGGTTGGTGTCGGGATCGGGATCGGGTCGGATCGCGAGGACGGCGTGGTTGTTATGGAAATTTTTAAATGCCGCGTCTAGGACGATATTATTATTCCCGCGGTAACTAACGAACCGTCCCGAAAACCCGGTTGACCGAACGACCGGGACCCGTTTCGTATTTGCATCCGCGATTTTTTACGGTACGCTGCTGGCCGAAACTCGTTTTGCATAATAATGGCCGATGGCCCTCTTGATAGGGCGCGTCGCGATCTATACAAACCGCGTTATAAACTACGCTAATAAATCGGCTCATTAACGTCGCCGCGATGGAACGTAACTTGAGCAGGTTGTCACGCTAACGTCATTAGCCGGCGTCAGCCGAGGAGCATAAAGCAATTCGCGTTGTTATGAGTGAATGACAGAGAATTTACACGCTTCCTCCATTAGCGGCTCCAGCCGTATATCTCCAGGCCTTCCCGGTCTAAATTGTACACCGTGTATTTAACAGCTTGTAATCACCTCTGTCTTTCGTTTCTTCTTTTCCGCCAACGTAACATACCGATGCACATCTGTGGCATGTTTGTACACTGCCCGAAATTAAAGCCTGATTTTTCGGTGGAATCTCATAATTATGTCATAGTAACGAGAAGCTGATGCACGATAGCATTTTAGCATTAATAAAGAAAACCATTTACAAGATTACATTCATAGATATTTTATTTATATGCAGGAAAACGGTAAGTTATATGGTTTCACCAAAAACGAACTGCGAAATTTCCATAAAGCCACGCAGGTATTCCCCAAAGATTCTCAATCGGGTTTAAATCTGGCGAACAAGCTGGCCATGTCAAAATCCTCATATTTTACCACGTTTTTAACAACATGTCTGATTGAAGGAACAAAAGAAATATTACGAATAATAATATACGGTATTGAATCAAATACTATTTACAATCATGTCATGATAGACAATTCAAATACATCACGATTTGCTTCTAAATTTCATACTATTGAAAAGAATACATTG
>CM052282.1:6062643-6152323 GCA_028455765.1 Lasioglossum oenotherae | reverse complement strand
CAATAACACGCGTGTTATTGAAGTAACTACTTTTTCTTCTCAGTATACGCATTCATGACAAAAATCAGTGGGTGTAAAAACATTAGACGACTTTAAACATACTTTTATATTATTTCCAATTAAATTTGTGTCACTTGTTTGACATGTTCGACAATTAGACTGCGGAATTAGTACATCTTCTTGATTAAACATTCGACAGTACGTTAATTCGTGTTTTCGTGAAAAGCAGAAAACGAAATTTGCTTCTCCGCGCCAAAACCTTGCGCACGTAGAAAGCTCGAATGTGATGGTTGCATCAGAGGGGTCAGTGATTTCATCTCATAGTAACGTCATCGTCATAGTAACCAAGAAGCTGATGCACGATAGCATTTTAGGATTAATAAAGAAAACCATTTACAAGATTACATTCATAGATATTTTATTTATATGCAGGAAAACGGTAAGTTATATGGTTTCACCAAAAACGAACTGCGAAATTTCCATAAAGCCACGCAGGTATTCCCCAAAGATTCTCAATTGGGTTTAAATCTGGCGAACAAGCTGGCCATGTCAAAATCCTCATATTTTACCACGTTTTTATTAGCTCGCTTTCTTGTTTGTTTGTTTGTCTGTTCGGCGGCAAATTTTGCAATTGATTTAAATTTGTCGTGTAACCACTCGTTTGTTTGTCTTGATGCATGAATTGCGGCGTTATCATGCTGAAAAATGAAATTGCCAGCCTCAATTTCTTCTGTAAATGGTATTAAGACCATCTCTAGCAGACAAGGCGTGTGCAGCAAATTTTAAAAAGTTCAGGGCGATTTAAATGGACAAAGATGCTGCAGAAACCAGCACTCAAAGAACGACACAGACAAGCTCGTCTCGAATTCGAACAAAGATATATGTCCTGGACACAAGAAAGAAAAAGTTTAACTTGGATGTGCCAGATCGTTCAAACATTTAAGAAAAGAAAGTAATGTTCCAATGAGTCGTAACTTCGGTGGTGGCTAATGATTTGGGCTGCATTCAGAGCCAATAAAAACACACCAATCTGTCGAATTAATCATACGATGAATTCGACAGAATATACGGAGCTGTTGGAGACGGTCTTGATACCATTTACAGAAGAAATTGAGACTGGCAATTTCATTTTTCGAGCAGTGTAGTCAATGCTCCACGAAACAGCAATGTGAATCTAGCTTAAACTCGTGAATTTATGCAAGTGGGTCTACTAATTTGAGCACTAGACTGTGGATCATTATGCAAAATAAAAGTTCTCCGAGTCGATCGTGAGAAATGAAAGTTAAACGAAACCGTGTTGCTTCTCTTAATAATGCTAATACACTGAAAACAATGTAACGGCGTTCTTAAATCCTTCTTATTTAGTCGCGGTTCTGCATTTCGTCTATTCATTTCACTGTACTTTGTAAAAGAATATAATGACTTTGAAAATGGAGCCTTCGAGATCCTCGGCAATTGTTGCTTCGTTTTGCAACTTGGACTTCGTTCTGCAATTCTTGTAAAAGTGTACATATATTTCTCCCAGGTACATACTGTGTTATTTCCAGAACAAACAAAAGGCAAAAGACATTGTAAAGCGTCAGATCATAGTTCACGGTCCAAATTTGAGTTTGACAGTGTTACCCAACCACTGTTTGCACTTTTTACGTTATTGAATTATCATCCATTAGGCGGATTTTGTAATGACACGCGATGTCCTTCGCTGAAGAAGAATGGAGTGGTCTGTAAACGATTTTAAGAGAGGATTGAATCCTTCGATTGAACGTTAGAGCACATTTCGCTGGGATGATACGTTCCATCGATTCGTAATGACTTGTTTGATACAGTTTTTATTGTGACGACCGTGGGGGATAGGGTTCTTCAGGGACCCATTGTTTCTTGGTTTTTGCACGAATCACCATTCTCCCCAATCGATAGCTATTGCGAAAATTGAGACTATACGTGTTGGCGAAATGGCGAGGAATACAAGCCAAGGAATACAAGTCAAGTATTATGCCGAGGAAATGGACTGGAAAAATCGACTTCCTAATGTTCTTCTCTGAATCACAAGGGTTGCTGTACTTTATTCTGTCGATTTTCATATAATTCATATATAATTTAGAACTGCGAAATATGTCTGATACAAATGTTTAAAAAATTCAATTATTTATGTAGCCTTAACACTTTGTGGGTTAATTTTATTCTATAAAATAACGAACAAATTCTATAAAATAATGACTATGAATAATGAACAAATTCTATTTCACATCAAGTCACAAAAATATTATTTTTGACAGAGAATACATTCTGCTTCAAGTACATTTTTCCATTATTTTACTAAAAATCTTCTTTTTTATTTCGCGACGAACTTTGTTAATTCTGCTTCATTAGTTAAAAAATAAGAGCAATCTCCATTAGAAGTTCAAACGACTCGATCTGTTTCGCACAATTCCTAGTCTCCCCGAGAAAAAACAATTTTGTAGTGACTGTGGCTTCAAGTACGTTCGACTGGAATTCAGATAAACGAATTCAGAAAAGTCGATCGGTTGTGCGGTGCTTGGGTCAGGTTAGATCGATTCCGGTGGAATTGTTCGGTCCAAGTTCGGACAAATGAGTATCCAAACTATCAGAATCGAAACTGTCTGTGTAACTTGAAGTTCTGTGTACGGAGCTCAGTTATTGGATCCCTTTTATCGATGTAAACGCATTACCAATGTAAAGCGGCCGCTATTTACTGTTGATCGAAGTTTCGCTCTGCTTACATACAACGGACGCCTCTGCTGTGCAAAGTTTCTTCAAAAACTACATCTCCTAACGTTTGATTGGGTCGTGGATTAACCCACGTTTCATTCCCAACACAGGTTTCGTCAGACAATGAAAGTTGTTGACTAAATCCTCATTTAAATTCGATCTATTCATCTTATTTATTCCAGTAATAAATTATTCTCTTATATTATTTGAAGAGAAAGGCGAGTTGTCACTTGGGTGTTCTAGTTTTTCTTCAAGTACGAGTGCAGTAGAATACCTGTGCAGCTCTTCGCGAGAAAATGCCACAAAAATTTGTGCAGAAACGGCCTCGAAAACTAAAAATAAAGTAATCTTTCTACGTGTTCTCGGAACGAAAGAAAATGGGTATCAAATGACTCCGAAGAACAGTTCCACAAATTTTGTGGCGATTAATTATTATGCAATATATTGCTTACACATTTAAGAGATCGCAATAGACAGGTAATAAAAAATAGACAGGTGCGTAAAATATTAAGTGTACGCTGGAAAGAACTATTTGGAGTGAAAGAGCAACTGTTTATTGATCTTTACTCTCGCACGGCCAAAGTTTATTCCTCATCTTTCAGACCCGCGCACAGTTGTTATTGCTCTCGCGCGTGTTTCTGCTCCGGTTAATACGATTCAGGTTCTACTCGGTATTGTTCGTGGTTATTACACGCGAGCAAAGAAGCAGACGCCGAAGAAACCTGTTTAGCCGGAAGGAATTCCGTTTAAACGGAGCTGCTCTTTCTCGAAAGTGTTCGATATTAAATATCACGCCGTTAGTAAATCGTCCCTTCGTTTTATTCCGGATCGGGGCTGCTCTCGAGTGTTTTCCAACACACCCGAAGCGTCGTTAATATTCTCCCTTCGAGCAACCCCCCCCCCCCCCGTTGACGTCGCTGTTCTTAATTAATTCGGGCAGAAAAGTTCCTTTAATTCACGCTAGAGAATCCTACGTCGAGTAATGAGTTTCATATAATTACGGCGGACCTCATAGAAACGACGAATGATAACACTGTCCAACAAATTTCAACTTTTTAAAAGTATTTCGATTCCCACTACGCTATTCTTATAGAGTTTTCCGCGCTGATTCCGAATCTGTTTTCCATTTTTCTCCTATGCGTCCAGTTGTTGAGAAAATGGAGTTTAAAAAAAAGACATATTTTTCAACTTTAAAGAAATATTGTGATGTTATTATAAAAGATATTGAATTGTTCTTTACAGCAAAAGATTGTGTATCTTGGATATCACTCTATGAGAATCGCATAGTGGGAATCGAAATACTTTTTGGCTGTTGGACAGTGTAATTTACACAGCAGCTTGGCGTAGATTTTTCATTTAAAGCGGTTTTGAAAAAGAATATTTTCAATTATACTTATTTTCGTATACGTATTTTCATCGATCATCATTAGACCGCGGATCTTTACGCAAGATAAAAATGTTCCGCATTGATTGTGCGAAGCAGGAGTAAAATAAAAATTGATTTCATCCCTCAACGACTTTATTTCATTAAAAACAACATTACTGTTACTTTTTTCTATTTCACCCAGTCAATTTCTTCATGAATGCATCGAAATCCGCAGTCTAATCATCATCAAATGGTTAGGAAATGCAGTACCCACGTGTGCACAGCTCGGTCAGGGATAAGATTCATTAGAATTGATAATGCGGTGGGATGATTCATTCGCGATGAAACTTTTCGCGTGTATCGAGGCAACAAAGAAACTATCAAGGTGCTCGGAGAAATGGGCAAAAGTGTGGGTGGCGGGATGGAACATTCACGGCCAATCGCAGAAACATTAACATCGCGCACAGCCGAGCATCTGCCGCTCGCGCAACTGATACTTTCCCGGAGGATCTCTCCTTCTTGGTTGCTTTGTTCCCGCGCCACTTCGAGAAGATTTAACGCGATGAACTATCGTTAGCAGCTGCTGCGAAACACTCTCGACTTCTTCTTTCCGCCCTTAAATCCCCGGTATCACGTTCGTTCCGTTGATCGTGGCGAATATTGCCTCCTCGGATTATTTCGTCCAGGATTCGCTCCAGATTGCGACCACTTGAAGAAATCGCGGAGCGAAACGATATTATTACTCTGCAAAAATGGTGCGCACTTTATTTTTGGATATATAGTTAGTATGGATATAGAGTGCAGGAAATGAAACAGATTATAGGGTTAAAGTACGAATGATGTGTATGTATTATATGTATGAAATGTGTGTATTAATAAATAATCCTATATATGTATAGTTAAATTTATAAAATAGAGAATCGGAACAGAAGAATTCGAAAATTGTAATTGCCAACGAATTGTAAAAAGAAGATCAGATCGAAACGAGCTTTCGCGAGAAACACGTTTGTCAACGATCGGTTATCCGTGTGTCATGTTTTACAAATAAATACGGCTTATTCCTTACAAGATTGAAGCGAATAACCGTTCGCGGTCCTTCTTCTGTTCGGCCAATTTCTGAATATCGACGGTTTGCGACCCAGCTGGGAATAAATCGCGTAACCGGGTTCGGAGATCTATTCCCAGGACATCGGCTGGCCCTCTCTCGTTTCTCATTTTATAAATATCTATCCGCGTTTCCAACGTCGTCGGCGGCGCGATCCGGGCGACAATGAGTCAACCTCTCGCGACTCATTATTATAAATAAATGTCTGACAGGCATTGTTCCGCCGCCGGCGGCTGTCCACGAGTCGAGACGATCGAGGAGGAACATTGGAAAACAGTCACTGAACTTTGATCTCTCCGGCAAGACGGCCACCGATCCTCTAAAACGCTTCCGCTTGCCATTCACGCAATTGGCCTAAAAACGTTAATGCGAATTCACGTTTTTACGGAATAACTTAACCGGACGGAAATTTATTCATGAGAATCTCCTCCGACCAGGATCCAACGAATCGTTCCTTATCGTAATAACGCGTAGTGATGTTTGCTTGAGAAAATTAAATTTTCTTGATGTACAGCGAATCGAAATAACATTGGCACACTTCTTTAGAAAAGTTAGTTTACTATATATGACGTGCAAACAATATCTTGAAAAAAATTGCAATTGGTCGGAATTGCAGAGAAAACACTACAAGTTGTTAAAAACCTTTTTTGCGTGGTCCTATATTGAAAATTTAAAATATACGTTTCGTCAGATCTGTGTCCATTGTAATTCCGAACCTTTCATCTGGGTTCTATAAAAAGTGTGCCAATATTATTTCGCGATTCACGTGGGTGACAGTTTTTCAGAAGTATTCTCTTAGTAAGAAATTTTTTCTTCGAACGCGAATTTCCAGAATAGAATAAAAATTGACGAAAATACTTGAATGATTAACACGCATTCATGTTATCGATAATGAAAAATCTTCGGTCAAACAACTTGCCCGAACTTCCGTAATTTCCTTCGATCTATACATTATTCATCGTTCCTCGAATAATTAAAATGTAAGCGATGAAATCGGTTTAGCAATTGCGCGAGCTGATATTTCCGACAGAAATACTCGAGCGTATAATAATCTGTTTCAAAGTTTGTATTGTTAATAACGTAATACCAGAGGGAAGCTGTGAGTTAATAATTTTAATGCTGCAACATTATCATTCAAATTTTACGGAATTATTCCGGGATAATCCGGTTGTAAACCCTGTTCGGTGTACTCTTCGTAATATGCTATGTAGTAATGCTGGCCTATTGTTCCTTAGTTAACGAATTTGATAATACATTAAATGTGTCGCGGATTAACGTATTTATGTAGGCCCGTCCGTTGTTATTACAAATATATTTACAATTATAATTCTAGTATCCTGTGCCATCATTTTCGATGCAACATTCATTTTACAAGCACTCGGCGTTTCCACGTCTTAAATTGTTTAACGTCATCCTGTTTGCAAGCGCAATGTCGGAGGCAGACAATTTAAACGCGCCTTGACTGGTTAATTGACGTCTTAAGGGATGTTACGCTGCTATGGATGTCATACAATACTATTGAATTATGCACCTGAGAACGTTGCATCATAATAACTGCGACTCGCAGGCTGTTGCTCTGTTTTACTTAATCAGTGTCTTGCGCAACTGCGACGGACAAAGCAAAAATAATTTAAATAGCAATACAGCGAATTTTACACTGAGAAAAAAATCCTGTAGGAATAAAAAAAATATATGTTGATTCAATAAGATGTATTATTGAATAGTGCCAATATCATGTGAACTTATTTTAATATTTAATACTATTGAATTTCAATAGCAAAACTCATTTCCACCAATCATGTAAGCCAATAGCTTGACCCTCAATGTTTCCAAAAAAATAAGATATGGCCTCAAACAAAATTCCAGTATAAATCAATACATTTCTCAAGTTTTTTTAACAACATGTCTGATTGAAGGAACAAAAGAAATATTACGAATAATAATATACGGTATTGAATCAAATACTATTTTCAATCATTTCATGATAGACAAATCAAATACATCACGATTTGCTTCTAAATTTCATACTATTGAAATGAATACATTGATATTCATCGAAGTAAAAAATTACAATAACACGCGTGTTATTGAAGTAACTACTTTTTTTTTCTCAGTGTACGCATTCATGACAAAAATCAGTGGGTGTAAAAACATTAGACGACTTTAAATATACTTTTATATTATTTCCAATTAAATTTGTGTCACTTGTTTGACATGTTCGACAATTAGACTGCGGAATTAGTACATCTTCTTGATTAAACATTCGACAGTACGTTAATTCGTGTTTTCGTGAAAAGCAGAAAACGAAATTTGCTTCTCCGCGCCAAAACCTTTGCGCATTTAGGAAGCTCGAATGTGATGATTGCATCAGAGGGGTCAGTGATTTCATCTCGCTTATTTTCGGAGAACACAGAATGGAAATAAGAGAACAGGTGGCCGAACTTTGTGCCAGTGCGGTGGGTTATTTGCGAGAATATCTGACACTAAAATCAACATGTAACGAATGTTGCAAATAATATTCTTCCCTGGTCAATATTTAACACTGACAAGGGAACATATTCAGATGCGAAAATCGGATTTTGATGAAACTTTGGGAGTTTATAGTTGCTTGAAAAATATTTGACACGTATTTCTTTTTATCAGCAACCATCCACTTTGAAGGGGTGAAAACAGCCCTAAAAGTTGGGGGTCAAAATCATACTTTTTGAGATATCTCGGAAACGAGAGGTCGAAATCATTTGATTTTTTTTAAATTGTGTGTTTTTCAAAGGGCAATGTTTTCGAGATATCTCAAAAAGTATGGTTTCGACCCCCAACTTTGAGGGCTGTTTTCACCCCTTCAAAGTGGATGGTTGCCGATAAACAAATACGTGTCAAATATTTTTCAAACAACTATAAACTCCCAAAGTTTCATCAAAATCCGATTTTCGCATCTGAATATGTTCCCTTGTGAGTGACAATCAATCTCCACCACAGTCATCAAGTGAACCAAATTTTATTAGACTCGAAGTGCAACACTGTTACAAAAATCATTGTTATAATAAACGTGGTTTTTTCTATTCCCAACGCGCTAATCATTAAGTTCTACTTTTCTTCTGGGAACCGCTCGAAGACAACAAGTTCGAAGAAGAAAATCAGACGGCAACGGGCTAAGAAAAATACTTCCCGATGCGACTAAACTGTTTAATCGATTCCTTAATCGTTGTAAAAGACTGTCGGTACTGAGTTTAATTTTTCGGTAACGACGTGCACGACAAACACAGATAAACGTCACCAGTGCGACGCACCTGAGCAAAGAGTACGGCGAGTTCAATTTCTCCGAAACACGTGCCGTTTTAACTTCGCTGTTCCTCGATCGGCAGAAGGTTGTTGCGAAAGTTCGGACTGTCGCTGAAAGTTCTGCCTCTCTCGGTCGGCTTCGAATCTTTGCGAGAAATTCGAGACAGGTGGAACGCGGCACGTTGTTGCGAGATTCTTTTCACCCCCGGGTGGAATTTAACGGCCATTTTGTTTGCCGGATACTTTCGGCAACTTATTACATAAAAGCGTGTGTCTTTGAAACGTGCCGGGTATCGCGACACTTTTTCACTGTACTTTGCTCCACATCTCTAACCTCGTTCTTTCCCAGATCGGTAAATAACGAGCTCACGATGTAGTGGCGCGTCTGTCTTGTGTATCAGTTACAGCATGAGTATAATCATCCGAGAGACGCCTCTAGCGATGCAACCCACTCAATTGCTAATTAAAAATCAGAGAGATTTCACCTGCTTGTCTCGCAAATCTCATTGAATACAAACTCTAAGTTCGGGACACTTATTTAAAGGATGCAGACGATCTTTTGTTATTAAAGGATGTATGTTATGAAATAAAAATGGTACTTACTATTTTTTAAATGTAGAGAAATATCCTACGTCTTGTGTAAATTTTAATAATTATTCTTATATTTTCTAATATTGAAAATTTAAGTGTGATAATTGTTTTCCGATTTGGCTTCTGGAGAGCTGTCCATAATCATCCCACAATTTCTCAATCTCTTTCTCCCAACATTTATTCAAATAGTGCATGTACAGTTTGGAGCAAAACTGATCACACACACTTTAAATCACAATAACTGTTTTATGAACGGACCATACGACTTCAATTTCTCTGTAAGGCTAGAAGAATTAGTTAAATAAGTCACGTCTAAAAAATATGTTGCAAAAATGCATTTGGTCGGAATTGGTAAAAATTGATTTTTACGACTTTCTTAGCTGGGCCTATAACGAAAATTTAAATAATGTGTTCGGTCAACTTGTACAAACTATATACGCTCCGAAAATTTCATTGAAACTGGTTAATTGGTTGACGAGTTATAAACGATCAAAACTGGTAAAAACTCGGGAAATCGCGAAATTGCAATTTTTGCCATTTTTTATTGTTTATAACTCGTAAACCAATTAACCAATTTCAATGAAATTTTCGGAGCGTATATAATTATATGGAAGTTGACCAAACACATTGGCCCAGCTAAAAAACTCGTAATTTACTAAACTAATTACAGAGAACTTCAACAGAGAAATTCAAGTCGTATGGTCCACTCATAAAAAAGTTATTCGGATTTAAAGTGTGCGTGATCAGTAAACTGCGGATCTTTATGCAAAGAAAGAAATGTTTGCATGGATTGCACGACACAGGAGGCAAATGAAAATAGTGTTCTTCTTTTAATTATTGTATTAAGCTGAAACTAATACATTGATGCCCTTAAATATTTGTAACATGTCCGCAGCTTTAAATTGCATGTACCCAATCATGTCATAAATGCATAAAATCCGCAGTCTAGTGATCAGTTTTGCTCCTAACTGAATATATTTAATTTTGCATTCAAATATTATCGTACAATAGCTGCATCTAATCAAGATAAAACAACAGAATCAAGCTGGAAGCTTGTATTCTTTAATAACCATTTTGCGGAAGATAAGTAAGTAGTGATTTATGGACGGGAGTGTAGACTTTTGAGAGCGAATCGATCGAATCGAAGGTCGTCAGAAGGAGCGGCGCAAAGTGCAGCGATGATGGCGAAGATGTCGGAAAGATAAATACATAGAATCGAGAACGGTTCGAGGGTGGAGGCAGCGAGAGCACGAGAGTGGAGGATCTTGGCCGAGCTTTAGACGATATTTCAGGACAGTTAACTACACCTTTTACTGCCAGGTGGAACTAACTGGCTCGGCCTAGGCTCGCCTCGTAAACTCTTTATACCGGTCAGTGGTCTGACGAGTCGTGACTTACGATCCGACCGCCTCCGTGGACTCTGTCTGCTTTCGGATTCCTCTTCGTTAGCATGACCGTGGCTCCGCGAACGATCGTGACACTCGTCCAGTCGGATCGTGGGCCTCGTAGGGATCGTTGCGTACGCGCCCGATGAATATTAACACCTCGTGAACCTCGATCGACATGTACAAAAGAACGACGACGGACAAAAGGAGTCGCGTCCCGTGAATCATCCCTTTATATGGAAATGATAAAAAAGTCGAAATGGTACGACAATGTTTTGTCTCGCCCTTGCTTGCATCTGTAAGTGGCATAAAAGATAAATACGGTTCCGCTACGTGCCTGTATTTCATAATTCTCCTTTACTCTCTTCTCGTTCTTTCAGTCTCTCGTGTTCTCTCTCTCTCTCTCTCTTCTTCCCTTTTATTCTTCTTTATACCCCCTTTTACTTTCCGCTCGCTTTACCTCTCTGTTATTTCACGGTCCGCGGTGCATTCAGATTCTCCGCACATTGAATAAATCCTCAATGGCCGACGATTTTCCTGTTAAATGTTCCAGAATCTCTGATAGAATTCGCACTAACGTTCCGCGGCCTGATAAATAAATCCCGCGATCGCTTCGCGGTTAAAGATCCACGGAACAGGGTGACCTATCTTGTGAACGAACACTTAAGCTAAATGTCCGTTGAAATTAGGACTCTTCTTCATCAGAGTTTTCTTCTTGATCAATTGCTTCTATCACACCTGTTGGATTATCAAAAAGAGCAAATCAATTAAACGAGCTACTTTCTCCTACTGTTCGAGACAAGCCGGCTACCATTCTATTGTATTAATAAACACGACTATTTCGGCCACATCCTACACGCGATGCTTTTCCGAAAAAGCGGTGATTCCTTGTCGGAAAATCTGTGGAAAGTGCGGAATAAAGTTTTCGCGTACGGGCTTGGCTGTCGAGAAAACACAGATTGCATATTCAGCTAACGTGTTTGCTCGTGACTTAGAGTTGGTTTTTCTGATGCATACTAATGCACACTCGAGGAATTCCCAAACTATTCCCGAATACTTCTTACGCGATCAATATTTTGCTAAGCATCTGCGTATCGATAGTCCGAGCGCAAAATTCATTCGTTTTTTCAATAAAATTCAACAATTTTTATGAATTTGAAATACGACACTTAAAATTGCTGATTTTTCCTTTATGTCGATCGTAGATACTGCAAATAAACAATTTAATAATTTCGGCACCACAGGTTCGATCTTAAAATTGCATTCGAAATCAACTAGCAAACTTTCAATTTCGTAGATCGAAACATCCCCTGTAAGGGTAGTTTTAGAAAGACAGTTTATACGTTTGTATGATTTCTAACTCCCGAAAATCGTTCTATTCGTAATTAACAATCAGCTATCTTTGGTAGAGCATGTATTGCAAAACGCCTCCTGTAAGGGTAGTTTTAGAAAGACAGTTTCGTCTTTTAGCAAATAAGTAATACCAGAACGAAATTCTACGAGTTCAAAACCCCCCTAAGATCGTTCTATTAGTAATTAACAATCAGCTATCTTTAGTAGAGCCTGTATTGCGAAACGCCCCCTGTAAGGGTAGTTTTAGAAAGACAGTTTCTCCTTTCAGCAAATGAGTAATACCAGAACGAAATTCTACGAGTTCAAAACCCCCGAAAATCGTTCTATTAGTAATTAACAATCAGCTATCTTTAGTAGAGCCTGTATTGCAAAACGCCCCCTGTAAGGGTAGTTTTAGAGAGACAGTTTCTCCTTTTTGCAAATGAGTAATACCAGAACGAAATTCTACGATTTCAAAACCCCCCTAAAATCGTTCTATTCGTAATTAACAACTAGATATCTTTAGTAAAGTATTTCTTGTAATGGAAGCCGCACGTAGTCTAAATAAAATCAATCTTGTCGTTTCTATAAAGGAACATGTACCAGTTACTTTTAAGGCTCGGTAGGTTCAGCGTTAATAATGCATAATCAACAGAGACACGAATGTTGTCGAGCTTTCTGCGATTCGAGCTCGGAGTGGCGGCGTTCTCAGCAGCGATTCGCGGCAATTTCGTTCGCGGTGCCGTGACGGTAGAAAAGTTTGAGCAATTAGGCGTAATCAGGAGTATCTCCGGGTAGGCGTTAATCGACCTCAGAGCGACACGACGCACACGGTGAAGTTCGAAACTCGGGGGTGGTTTGTTTCCGTGTTTTGGGTTTCGGCGGTGGGAAGCGAAGAGAGGCCGTTTCGGGATCTAGGATAAGTGGAAACGAACGGTCTTCGGGATCAATGGCTCGCCGCATTGACCGGTAATTACGAGTTGTTAGCACGCCAGCCTCGCGAAGGGGTGAGGTCGATCGGGAGCCAGAGATCAACGCGAGAGACGAGACCGGAGAAAGCCTTGATCAGCCGTTGCCTCGTTACACAATTAAATTTACGATCGACTCGAACGCGTCGGACGTTCCTGTGGCACATCGGACGGATATAAATTGCAGCCCTGTTGAGTTACTGTTAATCGTTAATCGACGATTCGGCCTGATCACACGGTTACTCTTTCTACCCGGAAAATCTGCAACTCCCACTTCTTGTTACACCATCTCCTCCAGCTTAACAACCCGGCTTTACCGTTCGTTACTACCTGATTACGAACCGATTGTTTAGAAACTTCCTCGACAAGAATTCTGTTGGAATAGAAAACTACAATACCGATCAATCGCGACATCTCTAGTATCCGTAACTAATTATGTACCAAGATGCGTACGTGAGGTGTCCAACCTCACACTCGATGTACGACCGCGTGTGCGAACAGTCAGTTGTAAACAGCAGTGTATCGTTCAAATATATCAGTACATATACAGACTATCAGAGAAGTTTATACCACTATGAATACTAAATAACCACTCTGTGAATACTAACATTCTACAAATTCAGTAAAGTCAAATGAATTTACTTTATACGGCATTAATCAACTTTAAATCTTGTTCAATCCTCCTATGTGCCAGAGATAATAAAAGTTCCATTGTTCCATTTAAAACAATTGAGCTTGTATGTTGATATTAATTTTTCATCGTCAATTTTACTAGCAGCTATTGTTTGCGTAATCTTCTCACTCGAGTCATTCTGAATGAATACAATATTTTATCACGAACGAGTATCTAACGGGACGAATGACTACAAAATCACTTTTAACACCGAAAATATTACGTTTTAGTAAAACTTAGCACTCTTATCGAGTTTTATATAAAATACCATAAACGATACATTTTAATTATCACAGTCCAAGCCATTAGTGCTCTTATCTGTGCGAACGAAGGACAGGAGCAAGGAGAATGAGTGAGATACGGACACCCTGGTCGGGAAAACGCGAATCCAAGTCGGCAAGTTGCGAGGACAAACATGTTTGGGTATCGTGATCCTAAGTTCCTTGGAACCCAGTTCTAAGAGCTATTGGAGATAGCAACGGGCGCTCAAGTGGCCAGAAATCGGATGGACAGTGGAGTATTGTGAGCAGTGAAGCGCGCAGATAGACGTATTATGTGTTTGCGATCGTGTGCGAATGCATCGCTGGATCCGCGCCTTGTTTGACATTACGATACCGGACAGTTTACGATTTCACAGTGTAAAATCATTCCGGAGAGGTTACCGGTAAACTTTCGGGCCGAAGGGAATTCTTGCCTCGTCGAAACTCGAGTCGCGGCACGTTACATTTTTCCGCGATTATTTTTGTTGCCCGCGTTCTTGCTCGAACCTTGCACTTCCTAGACACTTCAGCCCCGAGGTGGAATTAAATATCCAGTTAAAAGCTGCTTAATCACGCTTCTTCGTACCTCGTAACTTTCGTTCAGCTAGTAATCGCACGAAGTTTTGAGTCTCTTCGTAACCGTCTGTGTTAAACAAGCTTCAGAGATTTTCGTCAGAGATAAGCTACACCGCCATTCGCGGTGTAGTAACTTCATAAATTCGAAGATCGATCAAATAATATATCGCAGGCTTGTGATACAAGTGACACAAGTCGATAAACCTGATTTTTCAGTTGTTAGTATCATTAATGAATTCTGTGAATATTATTTCACAAGTAGACTCGCGATGTCATTCAAAAAAAAGTTTGTCCATCAATTGCAAGATTCAGAAGTTAAATATAAATTTATATTCTTCATTAATAATTTTAATGTGACACAAGTCGATAAACCTGATTTTTCAGTTAGTATCATTAATGAATTCTGTGAATATTATTTCACAAGTAGACTCGCGATGTCATTCAAAAAAAAGTTTGTCCATCAATTGCAAGATTCAGAAGTTAAATATAAATTTATATTCTTCATTAATAATTTTAATGTGACACAAGTCGATAAACCTGATTTTTCAGTTGTTAGTATCATTAATGAATTCTGTAAATATTATTTCATAAGTAGACTCCCCATGTTGATTCAAAATAAAAAGTTTGTCCATCAATTGCAAGATGCTGAAGCTGAATATAAATGTATATTCTTCATTAATAAATTTAATGTGATACAAGTCGATAAACCTGATTTTTCAGTTGTTAGTATCATTAATGAATTCTGTAAATATTATTTCATAAGTAGACTCCCCATGTTGATTCAAAATAAAAAGTTTGTCCATCAATTGCAAGATTCAGAAGTTAAATATAAATTTATATTCTTCATTAATAATTTTAATGTGACACAAGTCGATAAACCTGATTTTTCAGTTGTAGTATCATTAATGAATTCTGTAAATATTATTTCATAAGTAGACTCCCCACGTTGATTCAAAATAAAAAGTTTGTCCATCAATTGCAAGATTCAGTAGTTAAATATAAATTTATATTCTTCATTAATAATTTTAATGCGATGAAAATTATATGTTGATACCCTCAAAATCTTTTAATATTTTCACTGTTTTAAATTGCACTTGCTCATTTTTGTTATAAATGCATCAATCCGGAGTCTATTCATAAGTCATCAAAACCATGTTAACTCAACTTCATTGTCTAGCTGCCAGGTGGCATTTGTGTCATTCTTCTTGTTCCACTCATTGAACGCTTAAAAAACGTCACAAGTCAGAAGGGTTGTTTTTAAGGGTTGTAAGAGTAAAATAACATTATCATTGTTTACGAATATATTCATTCTTAAAAGCTCTTTGATGTTTCGCCATGCAACGGCATCAAGCTTGATTACTAAGAAAGAAGATGTCCAGCTAATTATGGTACATATTTGAACGACTGTTGCGTCGTAACAGCGAACCAAAGTTCTCCGAGATTGTACCTCTGCTCTCTCGCTGTTTGTACAGTCTAGCTTACGATTCAGTTACCGCGAATAAAGTTATTTCGCGAAGATTAGTAAAGGGTTTCGCAGCCTTATATCCTCCGCCTTATGTGCCGCGGACACCCTCCGCTGTTTGCTTAGGGTTCTCATGAAACGCGTCGCCGTAAATGAAATGGTCGGTGCCACGAAACTGAAACGCAGTCACGGACGCATATGTACACTGTCCCGTTTATGCAGATGTAGCGCTCAGACCTTGCGGATTATACGTGTAGGAGAGCCCCGCCGCCGTCGCTGATGCGTATTTCGTGTACACACACGGAATATCCGCAAACGGAAACACACCGGTGCATACACGGTAGTTCCCCGCGTATTTATGACGACGCACGGCCGTATACGTGTTCCCGGTCAGGCTCGTTCATCCACGGATTTCCGGAAGGTCTATTGTACCTTCGTAAATATCGTCTTAGCGAAAAACATTTTGCTGAAAATGCCGGCAAGCCTTTATCGACTGCCATCGCTAGCGTGCACGTTTGAAACCTGGAAAACTATTACCAGTTTCTTTCTTGAACGATTTTAGTCAGTAAAAAGTCATTTGTCGACACTGTTCAATTCTTTGTATTTATATTTTCAACGTTCCAAATTGCAGATACTTATACTACGTTATTTGTTCAACATTTACACACGTCTGGTTCTCATTGTTTTTTCTAAACTGGCATCTTATGACAATATGATTGTAACAATGTCACAATCATGTCACGGATGATTTGTATTCTTTGTTGTCCATTATTACTTCAACAATGCTTTCAATCGAATTGAATTTCCAAGTACCATTATATCCCAAAAAGGATTATTTTTTATCGTTTATTGTCCAACATTTACACACGTCTGGTTCTCATAGTTTTTCTAAACTGCCATCTTATAACAACATGATTGTAACAATGTCACAATCATGTCACGGATGATTTGCATTCTTTGTTGTCCATTATTACTTCAACAATGCTTTCAATCGAATTGAATTTCCAAGTACCATTATATCCCAAAAAGGATGATTTTTTATCTAAAAATGTGAATATCAGATTCGTTCAATTCGTTCAATAATAAATTGAATTCGATTTGTACGTGTTTCAAGGACCACTTGGACAGCAAATGGATTCAACTTGAAAGCGCGATAGCATTACGGTGTATTCATTGTGATTCCGTAGTTTTAAGCTTCCGGTGATGCATGCAGCTCATTGACAACTCAACAAACAGTTTCCCTGTGACGTTAAATCACTATCGTCGCGCTCCCGAGTCTAAACATCGGACACGGTGCCGTAAATACAGGGTTGTTTCCTAGATTGACATTTGCTCCGCAAATTTCATGGACGAGATTCGCTAATTACGCCGGCAATTAGTCCGGACATTGGGGAAATGGGGTCCTTTGTACATCAACAAACTTTCCGAAACCTGCCCAGCTACCCCATAAGTTTCACTTCACTTTGTACCCTGAGCGTTATTGTCTTTCCCCGTTAAATTGTCGGTGACAAACGGTTCGGTCGTCGCAAAGTTCTATGGCGCAGAAATGCTTTACACTATTCACGATTTTATTATTTACCGTGATGGTGCTTCAGACTCCTTTGAAATTATTACTTTCAAGTCAACTTGTTAAGTTCCAGTCTTTCAGTTCACTCTTCAACGGAGTGTAATGACTGTGTACCATTCAAAGCAGTAGACAAGTTAAAGAGATTTAAGGACATCAGAGTATTATTTTTTATTTGCCCCGGAATCGATGTAAACATTTTTTATTTCGCATAAATATCCACAAACTAGTAATGAGTTAGGAGATTTTATTTCACACTTGTGAATACTGAATTTTCATAAGGTACAGTGAGTGTAGCCTCAAAAATGTAAATCTTGCGAGCCTGGACGTAAAATAAATCATAAAGTATACCTTACTTTTTATACGTATTCTCATAATGCTGTTACACATGTGCAAAAATATTGCAAAAATAAGGTACACGGTTTATCATCCAGAGAATCCTGTTAATTCCTTTAGCGTCGTCCATTTTCCTGTTTCCCATGCTGTTCCGCATTAAACTGGTTGGTTTGTCCAGCAGTGATCGTTACAATTGTTAATCCGTCTGCAAAGCAGCATCTGAAAATCATTTTTTATCAATTTTATCACTAATTTTATCTGTCTGTCAAGATTGACTGTTATTGAACACTTAAATTGACTCTTAAAGATTACTAGCTTTTGCCCGCGGCTTCGCTCGCACAGAAAACCGTTTAATGCCCTCGGAAATTGATATTGTTTCTCCATAAAACCTTTTAACCCCCCATTCACCCCTATAGAGTTTTAATTTTATGTCATGCCACCATCTTAGATTTCAAAACCCCTTTTCACCCCCTTAGGGGATCAATTTTTTAAAATGCCGAAACAGGTGTCTGATTAATTATATCAAAGAGCATTCAGACCAAGTTTCAAGCAAATCCGACCACGAACAAAATATTCCTCATACAAACGTTGCAACCCCTTTTCACCCCCTCGGGGGTTGAATTTTTTGAAGCGCCGAAATAGATGTTTGATTAATTATATCAAAAAGCATTAAGACTGATCTGATTGATCTGAAGGTAAAACTTTAATTTTCGAAGATCGAGGTCATTTCAAGGTCATGCTATTATAAATATCTGGATGTATCTTTCGATCAGTTACACGGTGCAATAAAATAAAAATGTAGTTATGTGTCTAAAAATGTCGATGACCTTGATAACTCCAAAAAAATGGCCTTCGGAAAAAAATATTCGTGCCAAATATTTGGTCCGCCGATACCATGCATATTACGTAACAAATATTTTTTGCATCACAATATTCTAAAGAGATGGACCACGCAAAGAAACGCCAATTTTCGAGGATCGAGGTCATTTCAAGGTCATGTTATTATACATATCTGAATGTATTTTTCCATCAGTTACGCGATGCAATAAAAAAAAAAATGTAGTTATGTACCAAAAAACATCAATGACCTCGACAACTCCGAAAAAATGACCCTCGGAAAAAAATATTCGAGCCAGATATTTGGTCCATTGACACCGTGCACATTACGTAACAAATATTGTTTGCATCACGATAACCTGAAGAGATTTTTAGGTGTTCTTACTTAAACGGACCACCCTGTATAGAGATTGATTTCATTCGAATCTGCACAGCACTGCTACAAACAAGCAAAGGTCTGCAGCCTGATGCCACGCAATTTCCCTGAATAAATCCAACAGGAAAAAGTGGTTCGTGTCCACAGCAATGATGTGTTCTGGAGGCTGCCACAAGAAAAGAGGTGTTTCAACCCCGTGAAACTTTGATGTGTGTCGAGCAAGCAGCAAGAGCCAGAGCGGCAAATGAAATCGACACACGTAGACAGAGGGCGACGTTCGAATTTCTCCGGTCGGCAAATTGAATTTTAATAGGTACAGAAATCCCTTTCGTCGCTTTCGCCGTATTTACCGAGCCGTTTCTCGCGTGTACGTTCTCCCCCGTCGGAAATCAGAGGTTCCGCTTTTCAATCGGACAAAGCGGATCTTCCCGGAAAAACAAATTCCAGCCGTTCTTTGGTTTTCTAACGACCCGCGGCCCGTGATTCTTGGATGGCGTGGCCCCGTCTGGCCTGGTTTTTTGCTCGTTTTCGAATCAGGCGAAGGGCGAGGTAAAAAGGGAAAAGGAAGAGAGGAAACGGCGACGGTGGCTGGCCGGGATCCGATGGAAACGAGCCGCAGGCAGATCGTATCGACTTCACGCCTCGTAAACGAAAGCTTCCCCTCTGCCTTTCGCGGTCGCCGCGCGCCGGCCAGATTCGAAGATCTCCGGCTCGCTCGCATCCGTGCATTCGAGGGATGCACCGTGTGCAACAACGTCGCATTGCCGCCGCTGATCGACTATTGTGTACCGTGCCGCTCCGTGCATTTAATGCTGCGGAACATGGCGCCTTCCACGTACTCTGGCTTTTTATCATTCTCCGCGAATCTTGTCTCCCAGGGTCGAATTGAATCCGGAGAAATTTTCTATAGATTTAACCCTTCGGGAATCACGCTGGTTCATCGCGTCTTTTGCACCGTCCACGCCCATTACCGTTACATCTAATTGAACTTTCTCGTATTTCTCAAAACTGTTCTCCAATTTTCAAACGCAATGCTAACGAAAAAGAATCGCTTCGTTCATGTTTTCAACTCCCTACAACTGTGTGGGACCACCGACCACAAAATTGGAAAATATTCTCCTAATATGTACCTCACACAAATTGTAATTATAACTAGACTGCAGACCTCCATGCGAAATAAAAATCGTCTTCATTAATTACAAGTACGGATTGCAATCCCGCAATCACAGACAGGCCGATTACATATAGTTCGTTCTAAACAATTTTTACAGTTATTTTTAAGTTTTGACCAACATTTTGGTAAAGGAAAACATTCTTCCGATTCACCTCAGCAATTAATATATATAATAATTTTTTATTTAAAAGATACCTTCTTCTAATAATTATTAGATGTAACGAATTATTATATTATATATTTTATGCAATTAGAAACGTATATGTATATGCACATATATGAACATATATACACACACATTTCAATTATAGTTTGAAATAAATCCCACATCAATCCCGCGGGATTGAAAATGGCGCGGGATTGTAATCCCTAATTACAAGACTCTGGAGCCAAATAGAAATTAGTTACTTCCTTCAATTCTGTGAACAGGACAAAAGTAAGGTGTTGATACTCTTACAAGGGAACATATTCAGACTGATATGTATATTAATGCTTATATTTCGATAAAACAAGCCAGAATTCCTTCCTACGGACGCCAGGTGCAATACTATCTTCCATTATGCATAATTATTGTTAAATGGCAGAAAACAAGAAAATCCTGAAACATCTATCCCTTATTTTGTATCAAAGATCACACACCCAAGTTTACATTAAAATGAACTAACAATAAATATAAGAGAAACTGCAAAAAGATCAAATTTTTAATATATTGTTTAATCAAAAAACTTTTTTTAAAATTTTCTTGCGCGACTACGTTTCCCATTGAGAAACACTTAATTAAAAAAAAATTCATATTTTTTCGACCTCTGGTTTCCGAGATATCTCAAAAAGTATGGTTTCGACCCCCAACTTTGAGGGCTGTTTTCACCCCTTCAAAGTGCATGGTAAAAAAAGATACGTGTCAAATATTTTTCAAAGAACTATAAACTCCCAAAAAGTTTCATCAAAATCCGATTTTCGCATCTGAATATTTTCCCCTGTTAGATTCTTTTATAATGTTTCTACTGTTTCAAGTTGCGGCTGCTCGTTTTTGTCGTAAATGCATCGAATCGGCAGGCTAATTACAAGATATTAACGCGTTGGTGGATCACAAAACTTGCAGAGCAATCAAAATTGATCTGAACCCTGAGCACGTACCTCCAGAAACAATTATGCGTGGTTACTGTCCGATCAGATCAGCTAATCATGATCGCCGTTCAAATCTCCAGCGATTCCGATAGCAGAGGCTGCAATGATTTCTTCAACTTTTATTTTCCCGGTGCAATCTAGTATGCAAATCGAGAGCGAGAGGCTTCATTAGACCAGGTTATCCTGTTGAATAAATTGAATGCTCGTCTAGAAATTACGTTCTAACGAAGTGAAATTTAATTATCTCGGCGAGGCAAAAACCGATCCTTTTACAGTTTTCTTTTAATAACTGCTGGTACGACCGCGGAAGATCCGCAACATTCGAGCCTGTGTGTATGTGTGTGTGTGCGCGCAACGTCTAGCTCTAACGGGTAGTCGCCGACTGAATTAAAACGGGAACTTCGGTCTCCCAGACTTTCACCGTTGACGTTCCGCAGGATCGGCCGGCACGTTTGTCGTCGGCAACGTCATAATCCAGGGGTGTAATTTCCCAGCCGAAGAAGGTCATCCCGTAGGCAAGAAACCGACGAGGTCACGACCAGTTCCGGTCGGTACGCCTTTAATCCTGGGATCGTTTGCGAAGACACACGACGACCAATGTCGCTCCCAAAGCCTCTGTACCGCTAAGAGGTTAAACATATTTCATTCGAGGCCGCGCCGGTGACACTCGTTCCTCTGGTTTTTCCTCGTTCGTCATTAACCAGCAATGTTTCTGCCGGCTTTGTGCCGATCAGGAATCTTGTACGGTCTGTATACCAACATTCTACTTTCCGAGACCATATCTCATCTCCTGCGGCCTCGTGTTTTCTAAAATCACTGCAATGTTGTGTCGATTACTCTGGAAACTTTGGGACCGAAGTATCACTTGTCCTAAGGGCCTCCCACAGGGTGTCCCATAAAAGAATGTCTCTGGAATTATTCACCTCCTCTCTATATACTGCTATTCTAATGTTGTAACCTTGTACAGGGGTGTCATTGGACCTAGAGTTGGGCAGTAATTAATTACATGAGTATTTAATTACATCTTCAATTAAAAAAGTGGACTATAATTACAATATGAAAACGGTTAAATGGTGCAAAACATAAAAATTAGTTGTTTAAAAGAACAATTACACTGAACTAATTGTTAGACTCAATTACAATTACTTGTAATTGCATTAAAATTACTTGAAATTGCAGAAATGAAATTACAATTACTTGTAATTGCATTAAAATTACTTGAAATTGCAGAAATGAAATTACAATTACATGTAATTGTATTTGGTAATTGCAATTACTTTGGCTCACCCAGTAATTGTAATTGCGGACCCCAATTACAATTACAGTGATTCGTCAGGTAATTGCAATTACATGTAATTGTAATTGTATTTCTGCAATTTCAAATTACAGTAATTGGTAAGTAATTGAAGTAATTGTTAGACTCAATTACAATTATTTGAAATTGCAGAAATAAAATTACAATTACATGTAATTGTATTTGGTAATTGCAATTACTTTGACTCACCCAGTAATTGTAATTGCGGACCCCAATTACAATTACAGTGATTCGTCAGGTAATTGCAATTTCATGTAATTGTAATTGTATTTCTGCAATTTCAAATTACAGTAATTGGTAAGTAATTGTAATTGAAATTACATTTTGCCCAACTCTGATTGGACCCCATACAGTTTTGGAACAAAATGTGAAGACAAAATTTGTGAAATTCTATTGACTTTTAAAAGATAAATATACTTAAAAAATTTGAAATATATCGCAGGTAGCATTGCTATAAAAATCCTAGAAATTTTCCATTCGTCAACTTTCCATTTCCGTTTTTATCCACCACATATACAGAGAGAAGTTTGCTGATATCGAAAAATGTATGGTTTCGAAGAAGACGTAATTCTATGTTAACCAGTTAACTGCGTTCGACGTGTATACACGTCAATCGAAATCTCTACTGCGTTGCACTAACAATAACCTTTTCAAGCATGAATTATTAATTTTTTATCAAATAAAAATGTAATCCTTCCTCGCTTTCCGTAAAATTTATAATTGGACCATTTGCCCTGCGTTCGACGTGTACACTCGTCAGTGCTTGATTTTTAATATTTACTAATTTTAATTTTTACAACTAAATTCCACAGTTAAGAGGTTAATGGTTTTTTTCTAGATGGAGGAGTAGAGGGCCCTCGAATGTCACTTTCAATTTTTTTCTTAACGAAGCCCATAGCGGTTACTAAATAAAAAAGGAAGAATAGTCTTTGTGTTCTAAAAAGCTCCTTATGATCCCAGTGGTCGATGTCGCTAATATTTCCCGGGTGTTCTCGCGTTCTCAAAATTTGTTACCTGAAGTGAACGCGTCTCGCAAGAGCGCCGCGTGATTAAAAAGTTATTGTTAGTGGTAGTTTGGCGAGCAGTGGTTTTGAACGGCGCCGAAACCGAGAGTTAAAGCCCCACTCGGCATTACGAGGCAAGATTACGTCCGTGGAAGTCTGAAGCATCTCGTAGTTGGTCAGGCATTTTTAATTAGTTTAATTTCCCCACGTTTTAATTGGTACAAGAGCGCAGGAACTTGTTCCGGGAAAATTCTGGAAGTTCGCAGCTCCCGAAATGTCTACTCGGAACAAGTGGCTCCCTCGGTTTTACGCTGCCTTTCGTCGGCTATCACTTGCGTGCCTCTCATTCCTCTGTTCACCTGCTCCGTTTTTATTTTCTTCCTGTTGTCGGTTTTTCGGCGATGAGCAATTTCGCCATGCCGAACTCTTCCATTCGTGAAGAATGCCTGCTACCGAAGAAGTTTCCGCTTCGATATACATATAGCTCGATGCTGATAAAACGGGAAAGAAAAAGAACGTTCGCCAGAAACTTTCACGGAACCGTATAATGCATAGACCCCTCTTTGCTTCGAAGAATGAAGTAACCATTTATGCAATTTCGTAAGTTCAGATATTAAGTTCTCAGTAATAATTTGGTAGAATTTCGTAAGAGGTGAGAAAGTATCTTCTCAATTCTTTTTTAATTTCTGCATTTCTGATAACTACGCTCTGGTTGAACCACCATAACTTGTCGCGTTCTCTAATGATTATTCCATCTAACGATGAAGTTTGATTTGGAGTTTCATTTTTTAGCTGTCGGTACAGATACTTAGCTTCTAGAAAGAATGAATAGAATGATTTGTGCAGACATTTTATGAATTAAAAGCATACCAAATTGTTTTCGTGTCTACGATGTGCAAGAGGTCGAAGGTTGAAAGGGTACTCTGATCTCGCGGAATTTTTGAGGCTGCTGGCTCGGCAGTCAAAGCGTTAATTCAGCAACTTTCCAGCAAGTTCCATAAATTAGCGGAAGAAGCTGAATGAAGTCCGAAGTAAATTGCACGAAAGAAGTGAATGCGCGCGCGGAACGGTTGAGCAACAGCAGCGGGGCAAAAAGTTGGAGAAGTTCAAGATGCCGGGTGGAAGTATGAGTAGAAACGAGATCTGGGAGTAAGGAAAGGTTGCAAGAAGTTGTGAATAGGAGTGTTTGCGCCGCGAACCGTGAAGAGTTCCGATTGACGTCGGCCCGGAGGTATTCGCGGTACGTTTTCATTCTCGGTTTAACATAATCTCCCTGTGAACTGACAAAGTGGAGGAGGTCAACCGGTGAGACGGCTCGCGACAATGGGATATTTGGCCGCCGATGCGAGTATTCCGTGCAACCGGTTTCCAACCGGTGCGGTATAGTCGCGCGAGAAACTACTTGCAAAGTAGTTTCGACGCACTCGCCCGTTTTTGACGCCTCGGGGGTGCGAACGCGGGAGGAAAAACGAGGAGTGCATCTTTCACGGGACGCGAGAACTTCGATTCGGCGAAATCAGATGCGTTTCTTTCGTCTTTGCATTTTGCAGCGTCGTTCAGCGAAATTCCCATTCAACCTGCATCGCGCTCTTCGATATTCCACGTCTGAATTCAAATATCTCAAATTTGAATCTTCGGCTTCGTCAAATCTATATATATAAAAATGCAGCCCTGACTCATTCATTCACTCACTCACCGATCACCGCCCATGCTAATCCCTTGGACCTAGAAAGCTGAAATTTTGCACAGAGCTTTCCTTTATGATCTATACAAGGGATAAGAAAGGATATTTCGAAATTCAACCCCTCTAAGGAGGTGAAAAGGGGTTGCAACGTTTGTATGAGGAATATTTTGTTCGTGGTCGGATTTACTTTATACTTGGTCTTAATGCTCTTTGATATAATTAATCAAACATCTATTTCGGCGTTTCAAAAAATTCAACCCCCAAGGGGGTGAAAAGGGGTTGCAACGTTTGTATGAGGAATATTTTGTTCGTGGTCGGATTTACTTCATACTTGGTCGTAATGCTCTTTGATATAATTAATCCAACACCTATTTCGGCATTTTGAAAAATTCAACCCCTAAGGGGGTGAAAAAGGGTTGCAACTTTTAAATGAGAAATATTTTGTTCGTGGTCGGATTTACTTCATACTTGGTCTTAATGCTTTTTGATATAATTAATCAAACATCTATTTCGGCGCTTCAAAAAATTCAACCCCCGAGTGGGTGAAAAGGGGTTGCAACGTTTGTATGAGGAATATTTTGTTCGTGGTCGGATTTGCTTGAAACTTGGTCTTAATGCTCTTTGATATAATTAATCAAACACCTGTTTCGGCATTTTAAAAAATTGATCCCCTAACGGGGTGAAAAGGGGTATTAAAATCTAAGATGGCGGCATGACATAAAATTAAAACTCTATAGGGGTGACATGGGGGGTTAAAAGGTTTTATGGAGAAACAATATCAATTTCCGAGGGCATTAAACGGTTTTCTGTGCGAGCGAAGTCGCGGGAAAAAGCTAGTTTTTACATAAAGACAAAATTTGCTTTTACGCGCAAGTTCTTCCGCTCGATTACCACGGGGCTGCCATCTGCGAGGTCGCGGATAGGATTGTGGGTATTTTGAGTAAGCTTATTTATCCGACCGGAAGCTCTCCTCGGTGTCCATCCTCGCGTCACTCTCCGATGTTGCCGAACCGGAATAAAATGTTGTCTGCCGTCAAGGTTTAATTAAATGAACGACGCGCGTCGGCATACACGACTGATTCCATAGTTTGCCGGAGGTTCCACGTTGAAATAGGATTTTATTTTCTTCCCCAGGGCTGACACTTCGAGGTGTCTGTCTCCGGAACGTTTTCCGGAAGCCGTCCCTTCCCTCCCCCGAACTCGACGTACGTACACGTTTCCTGTATAATGTACAATAATCCCTCTCCTCCACCTCTGTATCGTTTTTATCCTCGTACCAACCCTTTCTCCCTGTCCCGCTTCTCGCCGTTCATTTTCTCTTCCACCCTTTGCCTTCGCTCCCCCGAGTCTTCGTTTTTTCTCGTCGCTTCGAGCCGCCCCTGTTTCCTCTTGTTTCTCGTTTTATATTGTTGTACCTTTCCACGTTTTTCTACCTCTGTCCTTTCCGGTCTGCTTGGATTTTAAGCGCGGAGAGTCTCTCTGCATCTCAATTGGTTTTCGGGGACTCGCCCCTCGGATTTGTTCTTTAACGGTTCATCTCGTGACTGGCCCGGATTATCCTCACATTCCGCGTCACTGATTGTTGGTCGTGGACTGCGGAGGATCATGCAAATTTATGCTGTTGCGGTAATCTCTCAGGAAGTGAAAATCGAAAGACGTTTCATCTCATTAAACGCGTAGAGTAAGTCGACAATTGCATTGTCTTGCAGTTTACGATTTCCGCGATGTTTCATGACTTATAAATAGATCAAGTTTCAAAGTTTAGAGTCTACTTTGATAGAATTTTCTGGAGCTTCATTTTACCTTCAGTTTACTAGAATCATCCACTAAACTAAGGGATGGACATTTCCTTAAACATCTTCAACGGCAATTTAATCTAATAGTCTTTACAAGTATAGGGCTTGAGGGGCTTGAAGAGGGGCTTACAAGAGGGGCTTGAAAAATTAATTGTTTGTTATTTCAGAGATGAAATTAAGCACTATACATCACAACAGGATAACGAAATGGCTCAGGCTCTGAAAATTCCACTGATTCAGGGACAAGCTCGCGGAGAATGAACGCTAGCGTAAGAATTAACATGTTAGCAGCACAATTTTCTGAAAGTGGAAGGAAAATCCAGCGATCTAGAGAGACGGATTCAGCCCCGGAGACGACCACGATTAATTTGTTCGCATTTTGCAGCCACTCTACGAGAATTGCCTAGAATTCCCGAGAATTACGAGCAGGTTTTATTTATTCATCTCAGGGATACACGACGCGCCGTTGCTCGTCACCTACTCGTTTTTCCCTGGGGTGCCGTTCTTTTTGCGATCCGGCGTTCCTGTTTTCCTCTGCCGGTCCCGTTCCACTAATTCCGTGGGCCGTCGTCCCGGTGAAATCTCTTTTCCAAGTCAGAGCTCCTTTCGCGGTATAATATCCCTGTCGGGATCTACGTCGAGACCGGTGCAACATCGCCGGTGCACCGCTGCACCCGTGTGCACACACAGCCGCCGCTCCAGCACCAAAACGCCGCAAAAACCGCATGCAAGTCCGCTGGTTGAATCCCATCCTGTGCGTTTTCTCACGCAACTGCAGCTGCGCTCTCCGCCTCTCGAAAGCTCCGCGAATCAGATTAATTACTTTTCGTGGCGAACACCGCTCCATATTGTTTCGACTCCCTTCCCCTTGTCCCCTCTCTTCCCGCGGTTCTCTATTCTTCGCGATGATTGCGCTAGATTAAGATACGAGCACGCTTCTTCAACGTCGAAGTTGTACCGAGCGACTTTTTCTCTATCAGCCTAGGCTCCTCGCGATCCGCGGGAAAAACAATAACGAGGCTGGAATTCGATTGTGTTTGCACTCGACTCGCCGGAAAAATGTAGCTGTCGGTGTTTCTCGAAGGAAAATGGGAATTCTTTGTTCGTGGATGCTTAAATTGGTCTCGGTGCAAGACATTAGAAGAATTTAGGGACGTCCTTATATTGAAATTATTGCATGCATTTTCATCTAATTTTCATTTCTCATTGTCGACCTAGAACATTTCGTTTTCCTTTCTGAAAAATCAATCAAATATATTTCATTCAATCGATGATGCATTTATGAATTTATTCGTTCTCATTGTTGACCTGAAACATTTTGAATTTAATCGTATATTTCAAATATATTTTTTTTACTCATTCGATGATGGATTTATATTTCATTCATTCGATGATGAATTTATGAATTTATTCGTTCTCAATGTTGACCTGAAACATTTTGAATTTAATCATATATTTCAAATATATGTTTTTTATTCATTCGATGATGGATTTATATTTTATTCATTCGATGATGGATTTATATTTTATTCATTCGATGATGAATTTATGAATTTATTCGTTCTCACTGTTGACCTGAAACATTCTGAATTTAATCATATATTTCAAATATATTTTTTTTATTCATTCGATGATTGATTTATATTTCATTCATTCGATGATGAATTTATGAATTTATTCGTTCTCACTGTTGACCTGAAACATTCTGAATTTAATCATATATTTCAAATATATTTTTTTTATTCATTCGATGATGGATTTATATTTCATTCATTCGATGATGTATTTATGAATGTATTCGTTCTCACTGTTGACCTGAAACATTTTGAATTTAATCGTATATTTCAAATATATTTTTTTTATTCATTCGATGATGGATTTATATTTCATTCATTCGATTATGAATTTATGAATTTATTCGTTCTCACGGTTGACCTGAAACATTTTGAATTTAATCGTATATTTCAAATATATTTTTTTTATTCATTCGATGATGGATTTATATTTCATTCATTCGATTATGAATTTATTCGTTCTCACTGTTGACCTAAAACATTTTGAAATTAATCGTATATTTCAAATATTTTTTTTTTATTCATTCGATGATGGATTTATAAATTTATTCGTTCTGTTCCTACATTTTTGGTGAGACGGAAAATAGATTCACTGACGATAGAACTGTAAATTTACACAAACGGAGTCTAGTCTCTCTGTTACAGTCGCTAAATATTCTCCGGAGTGGTTCAAAATGATTTTCCCAGTCCTCCGAGCTTCGGATGTCGCTAATGCGGGGTGCCCGGCGCAGCACGGCTGCTGATGAGCGATATTCTTGCTTATCGTCGAAGTCCCCAAGAGAAATCTCGGCATTCCGACAATCCGTATTACCGTCAAGTTTCGTCAACTTTTTTCTTCGGCCTGTTTCGTTGCGAATCGACTGGTCCCCGTCACGGCTAGATATATGTTTCCCTCTTCTCGTCGACTTGCCCGTGGAATTCATTCCCGTGAAATCCTTTCGGGGGAGAGGATTTTCGACGGAACAGATGGGCGGAACGATCGCGATAGAGACGAAAAAAAAGAGTTCTCCGGATGGGAGCTACTTATTTTGTTCAAGTTTAGAGACGTCTCCTCGCTCGGTCGTTATTTCGTTCATCGCTGGAATTGAACGTGCTCCCGACTCGTTGCAGAGAGTCGCGAATGTCACAATTCCATTTCACCGAGGGGCCTTCGATTTCGTCCGTACTCCAGCCGTATAATAACTACATATTTTCCCGAAATTTTAACTGGAATCCGCTCTCCGAATGAAATTATACAATGTACAGTAAGGAGAGCGATACTGAGCCAATAACCACAAGTTTTGTATAAATCATGATTTATTGCTAGGAATATAGAAGAATAACAAAAAATCAACATTGTAATTGTTTTTATCATAGTTAGAAGTAACTTAAGAAATTTTTTTCAATAATTAATGTCTCCTCGTTTAGCAATGACAACAAAAATAGATTGACTCGGTTTTGCACCGGTCCCTACAACAAATATTTACGTGGCAGGTTCCAGTAGTATGTTTACATCCTTCACTTTGGTATGTTTACAAACTATTAGTCTACGTCTTAACACTCAGTTCTTCGCAATCAGTCGAATGGAAAACCACGCAAGTGAAGTAAGAATAAATATGAAGTCAATTGCTCCAGATTGTGCAAAAAAAGTCATTTCTCTTTTGAATGACGGCTTGTCAACGCGTAAGACAGCGAAAACTTGCAGTGTTAGTCAATCGACAGTACAGAGAATAAGAAAAAAATACTGTAAAAGTATATTATTAAATGTTGGAGGAAGACCAAAAATATTATTACCGCAGGATAAACGAAGGATTATGCGGTTTGTCACATCTGGTGAAGCCAGATAATTATTGAAGAAAATGTCTTGAGTTACCTCTAACCATGATAAAAATAATTATAATGTTGATTTTTTGTTATTCTTCTATATACCTAGCAATAAATAATGATTTATACAAAACTTGTGGTTATCGGTTCAGCTTCGCTCCTTACTGTAGTTTCTAGAAAATGATCGTCGAAGCTGCTTGATGTGAAAATTCATTCATAGTTGACTTGAATCAACAAACAATTCCGTAATGATTTAATGGAAGACATGTTCCATAAGGATGCATGCAACGTAGGATGTATTTACGGTTCTGACTGTAATTTATAATTTTATTAGATCGTGAAAGGATCGAATAAATAGCGTCGGCGCCTCCCCGGTGTTAGAAATAATGAAAACGCAACGCAAACGGGCAAAGCGTCGCCTGGGAGTTGCAGTAAGTCATAGAGGCCGATGGCGAACCTTCCTTTTAACGTTTCATTTCACCGGATCCAACGTCCTCCTCCTTATTTCATCTTCCTCTGTCTCGTTAAATTGAAATATAACGCTGACCTCTTGCTCTCTGCCACCAGTTTTTCTATTTCGCCTCGGTGATCCTTCTTCTTACGGATTAAATGTTCCGCCGGTTGATACGAAACGTCAGGGAGTTCACTCCCGTTGCGTGGGATTTCTTAAGTACGATACTGGCCATTGCATGCAATCTTACAAATGGATTCACGATTTAAACTAATTTTCAGCTGTCATCTTATAAAAGTATAAATCCACAGAAAACGAAATGTACTCAAAGTTTCAATAAAGCTCACATAAAAATGTCAACCACAGATAACTGATACAGTAGTCGATCTAGCTATCGGAATAAATTAGTATTAATAAAAGATGTACTAATGCTCTCGGCGTACTGGTTCGATCTAATTTTACATCAAAGCGATTTTGCAAATTGAATTAAATTTTCGACGTTTCGATCTATGTGTAGATCATTTTCACTAAAACTAGTTTCTCACTTAAACTAGTATAAGCACTGTTTTAATTTCATCACAGGATTTTAATCGATTTTATGCTAGACCAAGACGACTTGAAAATCTCCAATTATTAGAACGCGTAGAATTTCGATTGAAATGGTTGATTGTGACGAAACATACTCAAAGTTTCAATAAAGCTCACATAAAAATGTCAACCACAGATAACTGATACAGTAGTCGATCTAGCTATCGGAATAAATTAGTATTAATCTATTATTTTCACTTACAGATTCGTAAGCACAGTTTTAATTGTATCCTAGAGTTTTAATCGATTTTGTGCTAGACCAAGACAATTTGAAAATCTCCGATTATTGAACGCGGAGAAGTTCATTTGGAATTGTTGATCATGACGAAACATACTCAAAGTTTCAATAAAGCTCACATAAAAATATCAACCACAAATAACTGATACAGAAATCGATCTAGCCATCGGAATGAACTAGTATTAGTCTATTATTTTCACTTACAGATTCGTAAGCACTGTTTCAATTTTATCCTAGGGTTTTAATCGATTTTATGCTAGACGAAGACGACTTGGAAATCTCCGATTATTGAACGCGTAGAATTTCGATAGGATTTGTTGATAATGAGAGTCCGGTTGCTCTTATAATTCTACCGATAGAAGCCGGGGGGTCGTGTTGTAGAATCGTGACCAACAGCGTTCGGCAGCTAAAAGCTGCTCGATTCTACGGAAGTGTCGATAATCGTGGCTGGATAAGAAGCTCGGTTTGGTAGACCGGCCACTGCTGAACGTATGTATTTCCAGCAAGCTCTCCGGACCAGCCAATTTTCCTGGTCGATCGATTCCCTACCGCTTAGAACGGTTACAAATTGACTGATTGAAACGTGAGAAGACGTTAAATCGTGGTTGAGTATATTGCCCCGCGTCCCGGGCTCTTCGTAGAATTTTGCTACTTCGGGGTTTTTCGAGGGAACCGTGCGTTCGGACTTTAACACGCTCGAGCGGAAGAAAATTCGCTTGCTCCCGGACCAGCCTGCAAAAAGATCCCATCGGCTCGATTGATCTCAGCTTAAATGTTTCTGAGTGATTTATTCGAGCGCCTGTCTTTCTTAGCTGGATTCGACGAGGTTCTTTCACTCCGGTGATTACTTTAGCCCGGTTAGGTTGTTCGATAAATCTACGAATCACTCTGGTAATCTTGTATTTAATTAATTGGATCCATGCTTACCATGTCCATTACTTAACTGGACAGTCCTTTATTTCACTGCTCTGTTCTTTAAATTTATTTCTATCTTCTTCTAAAATAGCCATCTAGTTAGATAGTGTGCGAAGAGTCTTTCGAAGTCTTCGGAACGCAAAGGATTTTACGAATTTTAGGTGCTGTGCAAAGACACAGAATTCCTCGGCTGTTATTGTTAGGAGCCGGAGGAATTCCAAGGTTTTCAGGATTGGAAAAGCTTACAAAGGACCAGAATTCTAGGGGATGTGGCAGTGCAAACTTTCTAAGAATATAGAACGAAGGAGTTCCACGTGTAACGAAAGTTTTGATCGTGAGTACTTCGACATGTGACTAGCCAGTTGGCATTTGAAGTTAAACATAAGTGGAATGGGTGACTGTGAGTTTTTCTTACAAATTGTTCTTCATCTGCAATGGTATTCGATATCAGCGAATTCCTAAATGTCACTAGGAATGTACCTCTAAATGTCCCGATGCTCCACGGTGTATTATAGAGGTGTTCGGACTACTCTCGGGAAGGTGAAAAAGATAGGGGCTGATTCTCTGGTCGCCGCCAGATGGAATCCTTGTCATTCTCACAGTTTTCATGTACGTGTGAGAATGAGATTGTGTATAGCAGTGTGTCCATACTAAGATATGTACCTATGTACATGTTCAAGTTCAAGTTGCCTCGATTGAACAGTCAGACTGTCAATCCTGACTGATCCTGACTTCAATCAAAATAAATTCATATAAATTTGCTCCGTGAGATGTCGGTAACAAATTCTGATGATTATAAAAATATTTCCGAATGGACGAAAACCTATTGAAGACCGTTAAATAGTTTCTCCTCCACTTCCCGTGATTGAAGCTCGGATTTCCAAATATCTGGAAATCCGTCAGTATTAACCTTTCACGATCAATCTGATTGTCAATCTTCGATGTGACTGTCATTCCGATTGACCGTGTTGGGTCCGCTATTCAGTCTTGTTCAGTCTGATTGTGCGAGGCAACTTGAACTGGAGGCAACATGTGCATAGATACATATCTTAGTATGGACGCACTGCTACACACAATCTCATTCTCACACTGAGAAAAAAAATTGTTACTTCAATAACACGCGTGTTATTGTAATTTTTTTACTTCGATGAATATCAATGTATTCTTTTCAATAGTATGAAATTTAGAAGCAAATCGTGATGTATTTGAATTGTCTATCATGAAATGATTGAAAATAGTATTTGATTCAATACCGTATATCATTATTCGTAATATTTCTTTTTTTCCTTCAATCAGATATGTTGTTAAAAAATTTGAGAAATGTATTGATTTATACTGGAATTGGTTCGAGGTCATATCTTATGTTTTTGAAAACATTGATGGTCAAGCTATTGGCTTACATGATTGGCGGAAGTGAGTTTTGCTATTGAAATTCAATAGTATTAAATATTAAAATAAGTTCATATGATATTGGCACTATTCAATAGTACATCTTATTGAATCAACATATATTTTTTTTGTTCCAACAGGATTTTTTTCTCAGTGTACATGAAAACTGTGAGAATGACTAGGATTCCATCTGGCGGCGACCAGAGAATCAGCCCCTATCTTTCTCAAAACTTCACCTTACAGAGGTGCTTAGTCGTAACACCTCTATAATACACCGTGACCGGCACCGAGTACAATTTGCTCCCGAGGATCTAGGGCCTAACTAGAGTCTGGTGACTAAATGCGCCGTTAGATCCTACTCGACGCGAGACTGCGTCTCGAATTACGATCGCAGCGGGCACGTGCGCCTGGGGCCGGCATTTTCACGGTACTCCCGCGCAAACGCTCGTTAAGGCGCACCTGCACGAATGACGGGTTTTCGCGACTCTGTCAAGTACGGACGTAACAAATTAGATCGTTACACGGCGTTACGAGCCCCGGCTAGAATTGAATCGGGATAACGTTGCCCGCGCTTCGTCAGCCGACCTATTGATCTCGATTCGATGCACTGGCCCCAGAGCTCGGCCGAGTAATTTATCGGCATTACCATTCTCCTCCTCGCCGTATCGTCGATATATATTACCGGGAATAGCTTCTCCATCGACCTCGACGGCCGTTTTATTAGGAGGATTTATGAATTTCATAATTTCTGCCCGGGGAACACGTAGCCGCCCGGCCGGGCTACGACTTCATAATATCATTGACCTCGCTCAATTTCACGCTCGATCGCGTCTCTCCCCCGTTTGCTCGCGGTCGTGCATTCGATCGGTCGCGATACGAGAATCTTCGGTCGAGGGCCAATCCGTTTGCAAGGAGATTAGTGGCACTATGTTTCCCGTGGATAAAACCGCGTTGTGGTTGGCAAGGTAATTTCGAAAAAATTAATTTCAATGTTCTTAGTTAGAAACGAGATTGCTAGAAGTATTGGATATCGATGAATCGAAGTATACAACTGTTTCGAATTTCTAAAATAATTTTTCTTTCAATCTTTGTCCCAGTTTTCGTGTTCATCGGCCACAGTGTCCCGATTCCCCTGTTCTCCCGTGCGTCCATCTCGATCCCGCGATCCCGTAGATCACGCGTCGCGCTCGCCCCCCTCGGCGCTCGCGACTCCGCCATAAATCAGCTGGCCAGTTTATCCCGACGATCCTCGCGACTTTTATCGCTCGCTTATCGTCCGATCTCGATGTTATCGCGATGTACGCGCAAAAGTCCGAGCGCGACGCTTAAATACGCCGCGTCCGCTCGGCGTGTTTCATCTGCGGGGGTCTGGGGCGATCGGGAAGGGCGATAGATGGCGAAAGAAAGAGAGAAACATATAAAAAAAGAGAGAGAGAGAGAGAGCGGAGAGGGATAGACGGGATGTAGCACGCACGGCGAGCATGCCGGAAGCGAAGCGGAGTCGCGCTGCCGTCCGGCGAGGGGCAGACCTCCACGATCGATATCAGATCCTCGGAGATAATCGGCAATTAAGCTTGCGAAAGGACTGTACACCGTGGCGGTGGGTCGTTAGGCTGACCCAAGCGTGGCAGCCAAGGGATTCTGGGAACACGGACCAACGACACGTCTTCATTAGCCTTTCATGAACGGTACGCTCGTACCTCACCCCGTATACGGTCTCTCGCGCCCTTTCACCCTCTCCACGCCTGTCTGCCACGGCTGCTGTGGTACACCGAACCGTATTCGCGTGTCCCTGCGGCGCTGTAACGTTGTGTAGCGCTGTGGCATCGTCCACCGACAACCGTTGTACCCGACCGGACACCACCTACGAATCGGTTTGCGTACCCCTTACCACCCCCGCCGATACTCGGCCAGCTACGCGTGTATCCGCCTCCACCGAAAAATAAATCAGGCTAATGGAAATTGATCGGGACCGACGTGTTTTACCAGTCCCTCGCCTGTTCTCGATCCGTTGATCGATGTCGTTCATCCCACCCGCAAAAAGAACGCCTCGCTTTCCGGCCGCGCGCTCCCTACACTGCTTGTTTCTGTTGGATCCCGCGTTGTCGAACACGATACAACGCTTTGACAAATTCAGCCCGAATTCGTTCAACCTGCATTCTCTTTCCGCGAGAATTGCATATTTTTTTAAAGACTTTCAGTCTTCTGCGAGTGGAATGATTCAATCGGACGGCATTCCTTTCGAACTCCTGCCAGGAGACTTCTTGTGAGCCGCGGGGAGATCATTTTTGTACATCTTGCACAATTTATCAATTGGAACATGAGCCAGCCACGCGCGCGGGATCACTGCTCTGTCTGCGCAGCAGGGGCGGAAACTGCGGCGCCGGACACATCTGTCGATGATCGTCAAACGAGACATCCTGTACATTTATTAACAGGAACATGGATACAATTTAACAAATTGAAAGTAGGTGCTCGGTTATTGACATAAGGGTTGATGCACCGGCAGAGCCGGAAACTGCGGCGTCGGACACAACTGTCGACGATTGTCGAACGTTCTTCCTGACTTCACGGGATCGCTTCAAACGAGACATCCTGTACATTTATCAACGTGCATATGATAATCGATGATCATCGAACGTTCTTCCTAACTTTTACTTGATTGCCTGAAATGAGACGTCCTGTACATTGTGCATTTATGAACAATGTACAAGAATATGGAAACGATTTAAATCATAAGGGTTGATGCATCGGCAGGGTGCAGGGTACATTCTGTATATTTATCCATGTGTACATGATTATCATGGTCGATGATCGTCGAACGTTGTTCCTGAATTCACGGGACCGCTTCAAACGAGACATCCTGTACATTTATCAAGAGACGCATGTTGATCGATGGTCGATGATCGTCGAACGTTCTTCCTGACTTCACGGAATTATCTGAAATGAGACATCATGTACATTGTACATTTCTGAACAGGAACATCATGTACATTGTACACTTCTGAACAGGAACATCATGTACATTGTACACTTCTGAACAGGAACATCATGTACATTGTACAATTCTGAACAGGAACATGCAAACGATTTAAATCATAAGGGTTGTTGCACCAGTAGGGTGCATCAGGAAACTGTGACGACGGACACACCTGTCGATGATCGTCAAACGTTCTTCCTGACTTCACGGGACCGCTTCAAACGGGACATCCTGTACATTTATCAACGTGCACATGATGGTCATAGTCGATGATCGTCGAACGTTCTTCCCAACTTTACTTGATTGCCTGAAATGAGACGTCCTGTACATTGTGCATTTATGAACAATGTACAAGAATATGCAAACGATTTAAATCATAAGGGTTGATGCACGGGCAGGGTGCATCAAGAAACTGTGACGACGGACATACCTGTCGATGATCGTCAAACGTTTTTCCTGACGAGACATTCTGTATATTTATCAATGTGTACATGATGGTCATGGTCGATGATCGTCGAACGTTCTTCCTGACTTCACGGAATTATCTGAAATGAGACATCATGTACATTGTGCATTTATGAACAGGAACATGAAAACGACTTAAAACATAAGGGTTGATGCACCGGCAGGGTGCATCAGGAAACTGTGACGACGGACACACCGTATATATACATGTATATTTATCAATGTGTACATGATGATCATGGTCGATGATCGTCGAACGTTCTTTCTGACTTCACGGGATCGCTTCAAACGAGACATGCTGTACATTTATCAACGTGCACATGATGATCATGGTCGATGATCGTCGAACGTTCTTCCTGGCTTGACGGGATTGTCTGAAATGAGACATCATGTACATTGTACATTTCTGAACAGTAACATGCAAACGATCTAAACATAAGGGTTGATGCACCAGCAGGGACGGAAACTGCGGCGTCGGACACACCTGTCGATGATCATCAAACGTTCTTCCTGACTTCACGAGACCGCGACAGCGCGGGGGGTAAGCGTGGCGGGCCGGTCGCTTATCTGCCGGCCCGGCTTATCGTGACTAGTATAAATCGTGACACGCGCACGTAATACCGAGTCTCGTCCGCCGCCGGAGTAATCCCGAGGGGCGAGCACCGACGCGCAGGTACAAACAATACAAACGCCCCGAGAACCGGCGCGTCGGCATTTCGCCGGGACGTTGCCTAGATTACGGTGCACACCGACTGCAACGGTCATCCCCCGTTGCAACGCGTCGTCCTCGGCGCGGCTGTCGAACGATACGCGCGATACGCGGCGCAATTTCATCGAGCCTGCCCCCTACGGCTGCTCGGCCGTTGTCGATCGAGATCTTGCGATGAACGATGAGGACGACGGGATTAGGAAACTCGGGAGTTCGCGCTATAATCCCTGGAGAAGTTGACATATTAACCGGTGAGCGTACGGGACGCTGCCGGCAGATATTTCGGAGACAGCATGGATGGACAGAGTCTTTAAGATGATGATACAAGGAAAGACCTCTTAAACCTTCTTAAAACTGTTTTCAGTAGACCGTCCTGAACAATAAAAATGTTCTAGTAAACATGGTCTTTCACTCGTGATTATCTTCTTTAGAACAGCAACGACAGAACGAATATGAATAAACCGACTTCGAAAAAACGCACTGAAAAGTATAAAATAATTTCCATTTAATATATGTGAATACACGCGAACTTGAATACAATACAATCTTTTCGGAGGCGGCGCAAAAATATATTATTTAAATATAAATATATTAGTATTTAGAAGAATTTAAGGATTTTCGTAATTTACAGTGTCGAAAATTTTCAATTTTGCGCCGCCTTCGAAAAGATCGTATTGCATTTAAGTTCGTGTATATTCACATATATTAAATGGAAATTATTTTATACTTTTTAGTGGGTTTTTGGAAGTCGGTTTAATTTTTATTTAAGTTTTTTTTATTTCACACTTTTTTTTATCTGTCAGCCGTCACATTCCGAATCGTAATTTATAAATATCTGAAAGCCGCAATCGATAACGGCAACGACGTCGCGTCGTTACCACCCTACATTTTCGCAAATAAAATCGTAATTAATAAAGAAATGTAACATTTTTTTGCACGGGACCATCCCGGGAACATACTCAACAAGATGCAAAAGGTTTCGTTCCAATTGGTCCATGCATCTCGGCGTAATCGGTGAACATACATAGAAAAAAAAGCGAAAAAAGGCACATACAGATCGAATTGAGTAACCTCCTCCTTTTTCGAAGTCGGTTAAAAATGAACGGATTTCTCCTGTTTCAAGGAAACTCCACGTCGCTGCAACGCTTTTATCCCCGATATGTCGGAGTTTCTTGAACCGTACTCGGCCCAGTGTCAAAAGCCGCGGTGACAAGACATCGGAGAGGTGTCAGCACGGTTGGTTCGATGCAACCATGCCTATTTCCCCATTGAGATCTCGCAGTCACCCGTTCGTTCGATATGTATCGAGCATCTCAGTCGGGCATGTCCCTTCTAAAAAGATGTCCGCGCGTGTATCGGTAGAAATCTCGACGAGTCTTCGAGTCTCGGTCCAATAACTCCATTGTCGGGTGTATCGTGGCGTTTCCTGGATCCCCATCGACTCCGGTGTTCTGCACCGACGATATCCCATAATGCCTGGCGTTACGAAGATACCGGGGGAGAGGGAGAGAGAGGAGAGAAAGACCGTATGCATCGGAGCATCGGCGGCCGGTATCTGGATAACTATATTATATGGCGTACACTTATACGGAGAAAAGTGCTCCGGAATAACGGTTCGTTCTCTACGATCAGCGGTACCTGCTGTTCGAAAAAGTCATCCCGGCCCGAGAGAATCGAACAGGCGGCAGACCGAGTCGGGGGGAGACCCTCTCCATATCGGTCAAAGGTTCGTCGGATCGATATCGAACATCGCGATCGAGAGGACACTCTCGATTAGCACGCCGGTCACCGTTGCATCGGTAACTATCAAATTACGACAGAGTTCTTTTTGACCCCCGGGTCACCGACCTCCATTTGCGGACATGCTGGTGCACCAAGTTCTGTTTTTGCGCGGTCGACACGTTGCCCAAGAGCAGAGGGTAGACATACGAGACTCCAAGGTTCTTACCGATAGGCAGTGTTGGTCCTTTGTGGTTCTTTTAGAGCAGCAGACCTGTGGTGGTTCTTTAACCCTTCGTGGGTGGGGTGATCTCGCGTCCTTATTCGGGTGGGGCGGTGCACTCGGTGCGCCAGGCTGTTTTGGGTCAGTTTTACTCAGTTTTGACTTTATATCATCAGGTGTTCAGACAAATCCATGTAGGTACATTACTAAATATAATTCAGACATTATCAAAAGAATGGTTTTATTGAAAATGAGCACAAAATAACTCTCGATCTTCTCGTTAAAATTCGGTCGTTGGCGCACTCAGTGCACCAGCCCCACTCTTGAAGGGTTAAGAAAATTACTGCATTGTTCTTTTCTAACCCTTGGCACTCGAAAAATTGCCGTACCATTATTCAAAATGTTGTTTGCATTATTAAATATGTTGGCATCTAATCGATTACTAAACACTTATATTATTCAATATTATTGAATATTCAAAATGTTGTTTGCATTATTAAATATGTCGGTATCTAATCAATTACTAAACATTTAAGTATTGTAATACCTCATAAGGTATTACATCAATTTGAGTCACCAATAAAAATTGCAGTACTATTATTCAAAATGTTTGCATTATTAAATATGTTGGCATCTATAATCAATCACTAAACATTTATATTATTCAATATTATTGAATATTCAAAATGTTGTTTGCATTATTAAATATGTTGGCATCTAATAAATTACTAAACATTTAAGTATTGTATGAGGTAGTACATCAATTTCAGTAACTAATAAAAATTGCAGTACTATTATTCAAAATGTTGTTTGCATTATTAAATATGTCGGTATCTAATGAATTACTAAACATTTAAGTATTGTACGAGTTATTACATCAATTTGAGTCACCAATAAAAATTGCAGTACTATTATTCAAAATGTTGTTTGCATTATTAAATATGTCGGTATCTGATCAATCACTAAACATTTAAGTATTGTACGAGTTATTATACCAATTTCATACCCATAAAATGAAAAAATCATATGTGCAAAGCCTTAATATTATTTTCATCGACTATTTATGGTATTTTTTGTATTTCTTGTAATGTTTCCTTTCAACGGTCCCCGAATAATTTTTATCACAGCAAGAGCCGGCCACCGAGCACAGCAACATTGCTATTTCTTAGCCAATTTATACGCGAACGAGAAATGTTTCGGAAAAAAGTGAATTTCAAACGACTTCGTTAAGAAACTAGTTAAATACGAAGTCTTGGATAAAGTTATCGAGGAAACAGTTGTTTTGTATTTTTTCCCTCTGAATCAATGACATATCGATTATATGACATATCGATTATAGTTAGTTGTTCGATCCACTCGACAGAACAATTATTTGTAAACTGACTCCACAATAAAATTGTGGATAGCATCGCAAGCAACTAATCGATTTAAACGAACTACACGCGTAGTTTATTGAATCATATTGTGAATATGATCCCGGAAACATCTGCTCAATTTCACTATAGTGCCGTCGGATAGATAACTGACAGCTGACAGCTCACGCTGACGTGTGCGTACTCGCTGGGATACATCACATCTGTAATAATATTTTATTACATCTTAATAGTTAAACTGTTCGATGCGTACGCGTGTATCGCTGTTAAGCTTCAAATTGAACGCTGAATGAAACCTTGTTTGCATCGCTTTCCATCTAACCTTCTCATTGACCCCTAACTTCGCGGTTAGATCTACAGGGTGGTACTAAACAGTTCGATTACGATCGGCAGCGTTTTATTAATCATACTAATATGGAAAAATGTTAAAACATTTATTCCTACTCTTTTAAAATAGTCTATCCTTAACAGACGATGCTCAATTAGAATGTCTCCTGGTTTTTATAAAAAATTTCAAGTCCTAGAAGCAATCTAGAGAAGCAGCTGTTAGATCGAGGTTTATTTGAAGAATATTGACAAGTTAAAAATCGAATAACAGCATCCTTAGATTCTTCCGGTACGTTTTCTATTTTACGTTACACCTACTCGTGTTTTCATAAGTACATAAAACCCACAGTCCGTTTATAAATAACTATTGCTTCACCGAATAAATAGATACGAGTAGTCGTTGAATTCTTGCCAAACAGTCATTTACACTTTGACAACATTTCATAAAGGAGCAACAATAGACACATTAGAAACAACACTTTGAAACATCAAGGAAACAGGTCAAGAGTCGAGGCCCGGCCAGATAATAAACATCTCAAAATGGATAAAAGTGTTATTGGCCTTTCAAAACCATCAACGTCTTGCAGGAGACGAAGGCTTAGGATCTCTCCGAGAAAATAAAACAAGAGCCAATATGTGGTTTAGAGCTCGAGTAGGTCAACGTGAGGTTACTTTGATAATTGGCACTTAGGGGAAAAATTGACAGAGGTCGAGGCGAAGTTTCTTGAGTGTAACGTGTTTGTTGTTGGGAACTTGGTCGAGTCCACCATTGCCATCGTCGTTGTTGTTCGCAGAGGGTAGGGAGAAGGATGAACACACTGCACTGTAGTTCGAACCGCAAAATTTGATCACGTTCGAGTAGAATTTTCCGATTATAAGGAATATTCATAAATAAAATGCGTATGGTATGCATTTCAATCATGTCAATATCCTTACAGACACAATCAATAAAAATAGTTCTCTGAATCTCGATCGACAATTGTTTAAACTACAATTAGTGTTATCGGCGCACTGGTTCGATCAATTGGAAAATAAGCAAATTTGCAAAAATATCACATGAAATTTAATTCAACGTTTCGGTCTCAATTTAGACCATTTTCAAGAATAGAAAATTTCAGTATTGCCTCTGTAAGAATTAATCAAAGATATTTTTAAATGGTTAGGCAAACGTGTTTTCACACAATCAAAAAGTAAAAAAGGGGGATTTGAATTCAAAAAGTGTGTAAAAACTCACATGCTTATAAAAGAAATAAATAAGCAAATTTGCTTATTTTCCAATTGATCGAACCAGTGCGCCGATAACACTAATTGTAGTTTAATCAATAAAAATGTTCGAAAATTAAACATTTCTTCCGACCTAGATTAATTTCATTCTGTATGATTTTTTCATTTTATGGATATGAAATTGATGTAATACCTTATATGGTATTTAAATATTTAATAATTGATTCGATTCCAACATATTTGATAATGTAAACAATATTTTAAATAATGCTACAGCAATTTTTAGTGACGACTCTGAGTTACCACTCGAGTGCCAAGGGTGAAGCGTCATCCACTGAATAAAAATTAACAAATTAATACGGTGTCCCATCGTTTTTGTGCCTGATCGTAGTCGAGCGCAAATTGTTAAAAAATTGTAGTAGAATTTTCAGACTATAAGGAATATTCATAAATAAAATGCCTATTTTATGCATGTCGATCGTGTCAACATCCTTACAGACACACCCACAATCAATAAAAATGTTCGGAAATTAAACATTTCTTTCGATCTACATTAATTTCATTCCAAATGATTTTTTCATTTTATAGATATGAAATTGATGTAATACCTCATAGGATATTTAAATACTGTATTAAATACTACTGTAAATAATAAAATAATAAATAAGAAAATAATACTGTATTAAATACTATATTTATAATATTTTAAATATTTATTTATAATATTTTAAATAATGCTACAGCAATTTTTAGTGACGACTCTGTCACTACTTGAGTGCGAAGGTCCTACCGTTTTTATCGCTGCTCGTAGTCGAGCGCAAAGTGTTAAAAAATTGTGGTACGCAATGGGTGAAATCGTTCGATTAGGACCAGTTTGGGTTGAGGAAAGAAGGAAGATGGAAAGGAAATGGAGCAGGAGTTCGCTTCCGGTTGGCAGCGAGTCCGCTTTGGCCGTAGTTTAACGGTGGATCGCAGACCTCGGGGCCGACCTGAGCCGAGGCTCTCGATCCCCTCCCGGCAATCCTCCTCTTTTCCCTTTTCCTCTCTTTACGAGGATCCCGAGCCGGTGACCTCCCGTGGCGTGTTCCCACGCTGAACGGCGTCTTCTGGATCTGCTGCTCGGCGTCGCTGATTACGATACCTACGCCTTCGCCTCGCGGATCGGAGCGGATCGGAGCGCAGCGCACGCTCGACCGCCTCTAGGCTAGGTCAGTACCGTAAACGGCTTACTTGCACGCTGACACGCACTCGCGCGAGCCACGTGTTCCAGTAGTGACGGTGAACAAGGTGAACAGGGAAAGGGAGACCAGGACCGAGCCGGCGAAATGTACAGGGTGTAAGAAAACAGGAATCGCTAGAGCTTGTCTCTCACCACTTCGTAAATAATGGAAAACGACATTTTGTCGACAAATAATACCTGGCCTTGTGTTGAGGATATGAGTTGGATATCACATCTATATATAAGTATCTGATCTATGGTACTGATGTATGAGTCGACTCTCTACATGAATTGTATTAGCCGTGACCGATGTGCGATTCGGTAGTAGAGACGAGTAGTGAAATGTATTCAGTAGAGAAATGTATTTAGTAGTGAACAGACGTACAGTATTAGAGAGTCATCTAGTGAGACAAAGAGATATAGAAATAGAGATAGAGAGTATCTTAAAGAAGTTCAATTGTATTACTATTAATACTTGTACCAAGACATTTATATAACTAAATATAAGCAATTCCCATAACGTCTACCACGATTTTCTACACCTTGTACTATGTTACACTTCAAGGGGTTGTCTCGTTTCCAGGATTGCAAGGGTGCGGGATGCGCCTTCTCATTTCTCGATAATGCAAATGGGGTTTCTCTGTAGTCAAAAACGCTAGAGGACAGATCAATCTAGGCCGCAGTCGCCCTCAAAAGTCCTATTTTTACGTTTACGGGGCGTAACGTAGCTATTTTCATGAAGCTGCGACAGCTATATGCTGTCGAATAATGAAAATTACGCCTCGTAAACGTAAAAATTAGACTTTTGCGGGGAACTGCGGTCTAGATTGATCTTTCATCTAGCGCTTTTGACTACCAAAAAACCCTTGCAATCCTGGAAACGTGTCTACGAGCGACGTTCGAGCGGGGGAAGAATGCGAGACTGAAGCGGACAATACTGTACAACACAAGAATTAAAAAGAATTGATGATTTCGGCGCTAGGTTCGATCAGTTATACATTCAGCAAATGTGCAATTATTAAATAATGTGTCTTGACGTTTCGATCGCAATGTGGATCATGTTCACAAAGAAATTTTTCTATGAAGAATTAAATTTTGCAAATATTTATATAACACAACCATGTAAATCACAGGAATTAACCAAAATTGATGTAACTTACTTGCTGAGACAAAAAAATTGAAAAAAACATTTTAGAATAAACCATGATACACGTGCAGATCATCCATCAGATATGGTGGCAAATATGTAACTGAAACTATGTGCTAACCCGACGTAAGAGCGTGAAGTGTCATACATCTAGACAAACAGTCTATTGATTGGTTGATCGATTCGATCTATGGTGAAACTCAGTCACCTCTGGTGGCAATTTTGAACAGCGCATAGAACATTGAAATCAAGTTATTCAATATAACATAGTTTCCTTTATATCCAGTACATTTTATTATATGAACACTAATTTGTGGTTGTACCAATTATACCAAAAGTGATAACGAAAAAGCATATTTGTGAAGATGTAACCAGAATTAAAAGTCTGTACCGTACGACACTTTCCTAAGTGCGTTAAACAAAAGCACCGTGAACACTTCTCAAGAGCAAATATGCCCACTGTACAACCAACTTCGAACTGTCTCGATCGTCGAAGAGTAAAAGAAAAAAGCATAATTGAAACGGTTGCATAAAAGTCCGAAGAATTCCGAGCACGTCGGAGATGTTCCATGAAATTTCGATTTCTACGACAAGCTGTTAGAAAGTTGTGAATCTCGAACGAGGCGGCTCTCAAATAATTTCTCCCGAGATCAAGCAGAACGGAACGTCACGGAGGCATACGTCGGCGAACTTCACCAGCGTTCGAGAAGATTTGTTGTTGCGAACGCTGTTCATTTACGCGTCGGTGTGGGTACACGTGTTGCTCGGAGATAGTGGTCCCGCGGCAACTTTATGTTTACGATACAAATCTGGCTTAACGGTCATTCGGGTTCTTAACTCTCGCCTAAACGAAATTTTACCGAAGTAATAACTGGAGCGCCGCGCCAGAGCCCATGAATAAAAACGAGCAGATTACGATCTCCGCTAACGATCCTCTTCCCGCGCTCTCTTGGATTTTCGTAGCCTCGCTCTTCCCCTTTCTATTGTTTATCTACGATTAACCTTTTCCGCGTGACAGCTTTACTGCCCCGCGGAAAACGGTAAACCGAACTGCTACGGAATACGGCGCGGCGCGGCGATCTATTCGTGAAACACGTTCGCCGATAACGTGACGCGCGCGCGAGATTTTGTTTTCGCGAGCCGTAGAACACCGTGTTTCCACGCGTCGAAGTTCCGTGTCCGTTCACGCCTATCCGCCATTCCCCGGACCCATAAAAACCGAACGGCTCGTGTACCGTCTACGAAAACGTGTGCCTCCATTCATAGTTTACGATGAGTCTTTTTTCTTTATGCGCGTCGAACCGCGACGAAACCCTGATGGTTCATATTCAGAACAGAACATTCTTTTGGTGGAGACTTTTGAAGTGAAAACTTCTTTAGGCGCACCGCGTACACAATTGCCGGGCAGTGAATCAGTCTCATCCGTCACGCTCCGAGGTGAAACGCTATTCGTGTAAACTCGGGAGAGCCGAGTTATTATGCGCATAGTATTGGTCTGTTTTCTTCCCTTGCCAATAGTTTTTATACACTGAATTTGAGACCAAGATTTACTCACTTTATATAAGATATCTGAAAAAAAATATTGTCACATTTATAAATAAAATAATTTCAATTTTGCGTTCCTCGCCGCAGAGCGGATTTTTCAACTCGATTGGAAGTTTATATTCGGATGGGTGTCTGGACAAATGCCCTGTCGGGTTTTCTAAATTTTATAATTTAAGAATTGCAATAAGGAAAACGGAAAAAGACAGAAAGTCTTTCGGCTTTCTTTACAGTTTGTTTTATTAAATGTTAATAATAAAAAATCTGACAGGTTCTTCTTCCAGACATCCATTCATTTATAATAGCTGGACATTCCGAATTTCTATCGGACCACCCAGTACAGGTTCGCTTGGCAAGGATTATCTGAGACGTTCCGATGTTCAACGTGTCCGTGCCTTTCACACGGAAAACACAGTTCCGCGGTCCAATGAGAAACGAAAGATCCGCAGGAACTCGTTGCCTGCTCGGGAATATAAAAGTATGATACCACCGAGAAAAGCATAACGTACGCCTCGGTAGATTTACTCTTATCTGGAATATACTCAGCTTATCGGTGTTCTAAGTTGGCGCGAACGTGAATGCCAGGCCGCACGTGCACACGCTTCCATGTGGCCCGACCGATTCAGCCACCCACTATTGTCACTGAACGGTTCGCGATACTCTCGAAGCCTCGTTATCTTTTGAACCCGAGCTTCACTCGTGATTCCTTCGACTCGGCTGTTTCTTCGATAGTTTAACACCGAGCAGCGTTTTCCGCTTCTGTGACATCTTGCACAGCAGATGTCTTTCAAATCTTCTCACATCGTGAGGTTCGTTGAAGACATTTTTTCAGTTCTCTGCATTCCAACGTTTTCAGGCAACGTACCTGAAATTCTGTCCAAATACAACGCAGAACACAAATCATTGGAAGTAATCTGTGACATCTTGCACAGCAGACATTTCTCAAATCTTCTCACATCGTAAGGTTCGTTGAAGACATTTCTTAAGTTCTCTGCATTTCAGTGTTTTCAGGCAACGTACCTGAAATTCTGTCCAAATAAAACGCAGAACACAAATCATTGGAAGTAATCTGTGACATCCTGCACAGCAGACGTTTCTCAAAAGTTCTCACATCGTGAGGTTCGTCAAAAATATATGTTTTTACGTTCTCTGCATTTTAACGTTTACTGATTGGCTACCTAGAAACCTTGGTCCATGAAATAGTATCTTAGTACCTGATAGTATCAACGTACCTGAAATTCTGTGCAAATAAAACGCAGAACACAATTCAGTGGAAATAATCTGTGACATCTTGCACAGCAGACGTTTCTCAAATCTTCTCACATCGTGAGGATCGTCAAAGACATTTCTTAAGTTCTCTGCATTTCAGTGTTTTCAGGCAACGTACCTGAAATTCTGTCGAAATAAAACGCAGAACACAATTCATGAAAATAATCTTTGGCATCTTGCACAAGAGACGTTCCTCGAAACTTCTCACATCGTGAGGTTCCTGAAAGACATTTTTTAAGTTCTCTGCATTTCAACGTTTTCAGGCAACGTACCTGAAATTCTGTGCAAATACAACGGAGAACACAATTCATTGGAAATAATCTGTGGCATCTTGCACAAGAGACGTTTCTCAAAACTTCTCACATCGTGAGGTTTGTTGCAGACATTGTTTAAATTCTCTGCATTCAACGTTTACTGATTGGCTACCTAGAAACCTTGGTCCATGAAATATTATGTTAGGACGCGTAAGGCAACGTCGAACCTGAAACTCTGTGCAAATAAACCGCAGAACACAATTCAATCGGTCATTCTTCAACCACCCAGCTCTGGCTCGTTAATTTGACGTCGGAGAGCGCGAGTCGACCAAGACTCAAGCTCGCACGTCGGAGCAGAACATCCATCATGAGAAAAAATCTGAGCGAATGGTATTTCGATGTGTATTGGACGTCGGGAAACGCAGCCGCACAAAAGACGTCGGACGCAGCTCGAGCAGGAGATCCCGCAGCCGGAAACTAATCGGCCGTTCCTCAGTTAACGGGCGTTGCTCGCGATTTCCTCGGCTTATCGCACGACAAAAGCTTTCGGTTTGCGAGGCTCTGACGTCGCGTGAATTTCAGCGGGCGGCGAACGGAAACGCGGAACGGAATGGTCCTTCCGGAACTGTCCGCCGTCGTAACGCGTTCCGTTTGATGGGGAACTTTTCAAATGGAGTTCGGCCCGGCGAACTATTTCGATTCCCAGGACGCTTCGGGACGGTTTGGCAGCTCACGCTACCACCCGGCTTGTCCCGAGTTACACACGCTTGTAACTGGCCGCGGCAACTTCTTCGCTGGCTAGCTGTAACCAGGATTGCGTTTAACCGCAACGAGCTGCGGAACCAGAAGCCGGGAACCAGCCGAAGTAGGTCGGGCTCCCGGCAAGCTGTCAGCGCGATCGATGAGCTTTATTTATGCTTCTTTCATTAACCCAGTCTCGCCTCGATAATGCGATTCATTGGCCGCGGAAAGTGGGAAACGGTTTAATTACAATGGCGCGGCGGACGATCGTGCCGCGCCGCGCTGATGGAACACAGACGATCCTGATCGCGTTAATGCTTGCCACGATTGTTTGACGTTCCGATGTGAGACGTTATTGTTGCGGCCTGGTAATTATAGCTTTATGGGAAAATGCTTGTTGTTGTTGCTGGAACAAGCCGTTTTTCAGGAGTCCGTTGCGTTACGGTGGAAATAGGTTGGAGGATGTAGATGATGTGGGTTATTTATATTATCTTTATTTGGTGATTAATTTGTTGTTTCACGATCGTAAATATTTGATAAGAGTAAATATGCTCACAGCGCACAGTTTCGATCAGAGAAGAGACAAAGCAAATTTGCAAAATTTAACCTCTACGTTTCGATCCGGGTTTGGATCATTCTCAAGAGTATGCGTCTGAAAATATATATTGAATTAATATCATTGGTATTTAATACGGAAAAGAACACTGTTTATAAATGAACCCTTAAGACACCTACTTGCTATGTACAAAGAATTTTAGAAATTTGAATTAGTGGAACTGAATTCCATGCTGGTCTAAATTGAACTGATCTATTGACCGTTATGAAGAGCAACCACAACAAATATTGGAACGACGCATTTGACATTCAGCCAATCAGATACAATGATCGACACGTTATTGAATCGATTCTTGGCGGTAATTTCAAATTGAACGAATGCGATACCCGACAGAACACATCCATTTGAATACCATTTATGAAAATGGTAAGAATATTGACATTCAATGGTTTAGACCAACAATGTTATAAACATCAGATGTTTATAGGTGGAAGAGAGAACAATACTTTGTATATGAGTGGAAACTTCATCATAAATACATTACTGGTTTAATAATGTTGCGTAATATTCATATATGAATCTTTGGGGATTATTTATTTTATTTTTATTTGGTGATCTTCGACTTCGTGTGTCAAACGAGCATCGTTATTCGACACCTTTCGATAATCACCGCATCAGTACCGAGACGATTGAAAGTAGTTTCTTAAGAAAGGAGAAAAGAATTACGGAACGATTTCATCAAATTTCACTCATTGACTTCAATGCTCCTACTCAAATCCCGAGGAATTATCTCCGAAACTGATCTGGTCTCTGTCAAACCAATTATGTACTAGGATCTTGTACCCACGTCAACAATATTCCTACCGAACACATGTCTTTCCCTCTAAAATATTCAAACTTTGTGCAAATTGTAAGATACGTGGGAGAGTATTGTGACATCAAATTACTTGACTCAAGAATGAATCCGTGGAACTTCATGCTTTCATGTGTTGTACGTAGCAACGAAGGTAAGACTGCAACGAATATTAATACTTTCACATGCGAGAGTATTGTAACATCAAATTGCTTGATTCAATAATGCATTCGCGCGGAGCTTTATGCTTTCATACGACTGACACGTTGATACTTTCATTGTTACAATAATATTGTCGGTGGAACTGTTGCCCTTTTGTTTTCATCGAGCGTCGATCGTTGTCACGTCTTCACGCTTAAAAAGAGAATATCCTGCCGCATCGATAAATCTGGCGTTGCCATTCATTCATTGTTGCCAGTTGTTTGGCGCAAATAAAATTTGATAGTCGAACCGGTTCGAATACACAGATAAAAAAAAGTACCACCTCTCAGGAAGGAAAAATTCGTACAAAAGGTTACAATAGTGTAACGCTTCGTCAATTCCTGAATGGTTAAAACGAGCATCCATTTTAACACGACAATTTTAATGGAATTTTATGTCTTTACTCGGCGTCGCCGTCGTAGTCTTCTAACAGGAATGATCTTAAATTAAATTGTTTATAAATCGTGTTGAACTTTTACCATTCAGCGAATCATTAAGAATGTGCAGCACCATCCATCTGGTACAACATCATACACTGAGAAAAAAATCCTGTCGAAACAAATAAAAATATATGTTGATTCAATAAGATGTACTATTGAATAGTGCCAATATCATATGAACTTATTTTAATATTTAATACTATTGAATTTCAATAGCAAAATTCATTTCCGCCAATCATATAAGCCAATAGCTTGACCATCAATGTTTTCAAAAAAATAAGATATGGCCTCGAACCAATTCCAATATAAATCAATACATTTCTCAAATTTTTTTAACAACATATCTGATTGAAGGAAAAGAAGAAATATTACGAATAATAATACACGGTATTGAATCAAATACTATTTTCAATCATTTCATGATAGACAATTCAAATACATCACGATTTGCTTCAAAATTTCATACTATTGAAAAGAATACATTGATATCCATCGAAGTAAAAAATTACAATAACACGCCTGTTATTGAAGTAACTACTTTTTTTTCTCAGTGTACGAATTGTTGTCAAAACAGATCGTACATATAGATTAAAGAATCTATGGTGATATGCTGTGGCTGTGAGTTTAATTTGGAACATAATATGACTATTACGACTGCGAAAGTAAAAAAGTTGTTTTGGCGCAAACTATGTTAATCACCCGTCGATTTTTCCTTGGTATTTTCAAATAACAAAACTAGAAAGCTGTTTCAAGAAATTTTTATTTCATTCGATGAATACGAACAGACTGCACTAAATTGTTCGCTCCCTCGACATTTGTACTGTTCCCCACTCTTATCGACTACCTGAGATTCGTGGAGAAGGGCTCGGCAATCGCTTGTTATTGTTTACTTTAACCGCCGTCCCAGGTATACAAATTCCTAGGCTCGTCCTTGCATGCCACCACATGCGTAATGACTTTCGCTAGACGGTTAATCGCTTTATGTTCACAATTGTCTTTCTTTTTCCTTTGTCTTGCCGAACCTCGCGACTCTTTGTAGCCTGGCGGCCCCGGATCCACCTTTCGGTTTCCCCGTGCTCGCTAGTAACCTTCATGTGAGATATTCACCAAATCGAGGTTTTTTGCGGCCTAAGGTAGACACTAAGGTAGTTTGTGTCTACCTATCGCGTAGTCGTCAGTGTCAACGAGATTCGGGTGCACTTACTACGCATTATACATGATTTCGTACCAATCGACTACAGTAATTCTTCCATCGAAGTCCTGGGTCGCCTGTTCTATCGAAGTCCAGTGCCTACTCACTCCACTGCCGGCCAACGTTGCGCCGCGCCGTAGAGCGGCGATGATTGATCTCGGCTCGGGTATATCGGTGTGAACACCACACATTGACTCGAGTCAATCGAGTTCTCAAACTTCTTAATCTTAATGATCGGTTTATGGGACTTTTACTAGCTTATTCCTGGCGTTTCTCTGATTAAAATGATACCAAACACGATATAATTTCAACGTTATTTAGTGGTTTAATCGACGGTCAAAGTTTCGAAGGCAACGAAGACCAGCGACAACGCGGGCCTTTGAAATGTGCCGGCGACGGCGACTGTCCGCGTCTCTTTCTTTCCCATACGCTCTTCTTCGTTGCGTTCGAAACTTTCATCGTCGATTAAACCACTAAATATTGGCCAAATTATATCGTGTTTGGTATCATTTTAATCAGAGGAATGCCACGAATATTTTGGTGAAAGTTCCATAATGATATCATAGAAAATAAAGAAGCCGAGGTCTTGGTGTTTCATTGTGATGACGCACGGGCCTTTAAACTGTGCCGGCGACGGCGGCACGCTTCAGCCACGCGATCCTATTTCATTCTGTCCTTCTCTATGTTCGACACGTCGTTTGAAGTCTCGGCGCGGTAGACGCAGTCATAAAAATTTAGCCACCCTATTCTATCGAAGTCCGTTCAAAACACGGGTGTGGGACTTCGATAGAAGAATTACTGTAGCACAGTAGCCTTCCTCCACTAACCCCTTACAATTTTTCACATTTCACGTTCCGTGTTATTTTCGTATACATTAGTCCACCGCTGAGTAAGTTATAAATGTATTTCTATCCGTAACAAAAGTTTATCCCATTGTTTTATGAAGGTTCGTAGACTGCGTATACAAATTTCCACGAAAAAATTGTAACGTTTTGTACAAAAACTTCGGCAAACCAAAGTTAATTTTTACATATTTTCTAAACAAATTCAAATTAAATTTTTAAGATGAAAGATTCGTCATCCAAATACGCCGAAATTGGATGTTGATATTTTCTAGACGACAGTCTAGGTTTCGGAGATGTTCAATAAACTGGATTTCTCCACCCCAACTTTGAGGGTTACTTTCACCCCCTTACCATGAAAACATACGTGTCAAATATTTTCTGGAGTTCTATATCCTACAAAAATTCCATTGAAGCGGGCGTGTTACGATTGGGTAGCCCCTTGACAATCCAGTTGCCCGAAATTAATTCTATCAAAGCGGCGAGTAGGAATTCGCACGTTCTCAGCGTAACCCGCTCTTCGTATCGATATTCAATCAGCGATAGCGGGGCGCGATATCGTCGAAGAGTTCTTGGCTGGAGGCAAGTTGTCCGAAAGCTAATCTGTTCGTCCACAGTGGGCATCCCCTAAACGGTCGTGAACTCGAGACGAAGTTAAACTCCGTCTCGGTGGCCCCGGCGGGCATGGAACGTTTGCACCGCGGCATGGCAAGGCAAGGCAAGGCATCGGCATCGTTTCGCTGTTCTGTCTGGCTCTCGTTCTTCCCTGGGTCGACCGGTGCGGTGGTCGTTTTGCGTCCAGTTCTGTCTCGGTTGCCGAGAGAAGCCGTCCCCGTAAGTGGGACGGTCACCTGAATACTTGCCGGCAATCAAGACTCGCTCTTCAACCACGGGACACCGCAAACCCGCGCGACAGAAAGAGAGGACCGGGTCGAGAGCCGGAGCCGAGAGAGCCTGAGGAACACGACAAGATGTATGGAGAGTTCGCGCCGGGTAGGGAGAGAGAGAGAGAGAATCAGAGACAGGACGAGAACGGAGGACAGAGACATGTTCACGGTGCTCCTGTCCGTCAATGTTCAGTCGTCGTTCAGGATTCGTCGTGTGTGCAAGGGCCGTTACCAACGGCTTTTTTCGTGATCTATCGTGGCCCGAACAGAACCTACAGGCCATTGTGTCGTGACTATGATCAGCCTGAGAACTACCCGACCCAACACTATACGCTTCCTCCACTGCGGAAGGGACTTCTGTCGCGTCTGCAGGTACCGCAACTTTTCCTGAAAAACGTGCAAGTTATCTACACTCGTGATAACGCGCAGGGTCAACTAGCCTAATGAGACCCATTTTTATTTAAAATTACTACGTGTTTTAAAGAAACTCTATTAAAGAAGAAAACGTAAGAATGATTAGGTTTTTCAGTAATTAGTTGAGAACAAAAATGGTAACAACAGACGAGTTTTAGAGACGTAGTTATTTTTATAGTTGATAATGAAATTAATGTTCGGCAACGAAAGCAATGTCCACTGAAGACGTCACTCTTAGGTTCACCTCTGCGATATTACGTTCCTTCCAGTATATAATTCTTTATTGTACATATACATTTAAAAATAGTACATATAAGTAAGATTAAAAAGGCTTTGGAATTTTCAGTTGGATCTTTCTGACACGTTTCTCTAAAAGTAGCCTAACGAGTCCCATTTTCATTTAAAATTATTACATGTTTTAAAGGAACTCTGTTAAAGAAGAAGACGTAAAAGTAATTTGGTTTTTCAATAATGAAATGAGAACAAAAATGGTAACATCGCCGGTGTCGTGTCCAGTATATCAAAGATACAAATATGTATAAAATATAATAAAATAAAATATTTGATGTTGAAGCAACATTAAATAAATTAAAAAAAGAAATAGAGATTTCATTTTGTTTTAGAGACGTAGTTATTTTTATAGTTGATAATGAAATTAATGTTCGGAAATGAAAGCAATGTCCACAGAAGACGTCACTCTTAGGTTCACCTCTGTGATATTACGTTCCTTCCAGTATATAATTTTTTATTGTACATATTTACAATATTACATTTATTACATTTAAAAATAGTACATATAAGTAAGATTAAAAAGGCCTTGGAATTTCCAGTTGGATCTTCGCGGCACATTTCTCTGAAATTCAGCACGACCTTACATTTTATACAAACGTATAAAATTCTGTCCTGTTTACAGCGATATTACGGACGTAACTGACCAAGCATAAATAGAATCATTATGCGTATACATCTAAGCATTCGTGAAATTGGAATCGATTCCGGTTAGTAATGATACCGGCGATAGGGTTCGTAAAAAATCGGCGATCGTTAGTAAGATCGAATTTCAAACTCTAACGACGTGGTAAGAATTAAGCTGTTCGGGAATTGCGTCGTTTGAACGTTGAAGGCTCCAGCGTATCGGAGCCGGTCTCATGGGAGAAGAAACCGCAAAAGGAAGCGAAGCCGGCGATGGTTTTGCGGGATTGAGCCGCCTGCAAAAAGTGTAGCCTTCAAGTTCATTCAATTGTGAAGATTGTTAAAGATCGAACCAAATAAGATGCGAAGAAGCTTGGCTAATCGTGCTGGTTAATAAGTCGAACGTAATAATTGTTCGTAACAGTTGTTGCTTGTTCGAAAGATCCTCTTCTAAACATTTTTACAAAAACGAAGGAATATTTTCAATCCCTTCAAACCATTATACGTGCCTGGGGATAAAAATGCACCCCTCTTCTATTTCCAAGTACAATAGAATCGTTGTTTTCTCCCTATTCTTGTTTCTTCGAACTATGAAATTGTGTATCCTACACTCACTACAGATTTACAGGTGTTAGCATTTAAATTCAGTAGAAATTTAAGTTCGACCTTCGTCTTCAGAGTTCAAGGTCAATCGAAGGTCATGTCACGGTACATATTTGAATGTATTGTTCTCGAAAATATATGTAGTAATTTAAAAAAGAAACATCGATCGCCTTGAAAGCTACGAGAAAAGCACCACTTTAAAAGTGGTACCACTGAAAAGTTTAAGACCGCTCTAAAGAAGACGATAACTTTTTAACTATTGTACTATACGATTTGAACTTTTGTGGGAAGCTAGAGCAATTAGTTTACTAAAGGATGTGAAAAGAAATTTTTTCAAAAATTGCAATTGATCGGAATTGTTGAAGAAATACTAAAAGTTGAATTTTTAACTCTTTTATGTGGACCTATATTGAAAATTTTAAAAATACATTTTGTGGAGCTGTGTCGATTAAACATGTTCTGAAAATTTCGTCAAAATCGGTGGATGTTGCGATGAGCTACAAAAACGTTTAAAGATGGCAAAAATTGCAGATTTTCACGATTTATTGCCGAAAATCTGGAAAATGTCCCAGCCCTCTAAAGGTTAAAATTTTGATTACGAAGCTACATAGTTGATCCAAGAAAAAAGATGAAAGCCGTGGTCTACAGAGTAGGGCTGTAACTTTTCCGAAGCTTCGAAGGATTCGAAGGAACGAAGGGAACTTCGAAGTTTCGAAGTTCCGAAGCTTCGAAGTCTTCCAAGTGCTCGAAATTTCAAAGTCTTCGAAACGTATGAAGTTGTAACTTACGAGTTTCATACCATGTCACGAGTTTTGATAAATAAAAATATTAAGTTTCAGTCACCGGTGACTGACACTGAACTTTCCGTTTTGATTTTTCGTAATTAAATTAAATTTAAAAGAGTGCATTCTATTAATAAATTTCGAATGTACTTAAAAACGAATGTACATAAAAAATAATACTTTGCAAACAAAATTTTAATGAGTTTTATTAAATTCGGTGAAATCGGATATCGCGGACTAAATGAAAAGAAAGACAAGACAGGCTTGGCTTTCGAAATTCGAAGCTTCGAAGCTTCGAAATCTTCGACCTTCGAAGGAAAGTTACAGCCCTACTACAGAGTCGTATGACTCGAGAATGGATTCCGCAGCAATGGAAGCACCATTAGACCAGCGAAGCAGTGAAGGGGGGGTCTAAGTTGATCACATCAGATCGCTCTGTCGATAACCGTTTCGAATTCGGTGGTCTAACCGTGGGTGAAACCGGGGCCGGTGTAACCAGCTATTAAAGCTCGCACTTTAGTGCACGCTTCGTCCCTGAAGAAGACGTAAGAGTGGGATGATCGATCGCGGAATGGCGTGTTTCCTGACGCGCCGGTAAGGGATGGGGCCGAGCGAAGCGATTTCGACGTGAGGGAGGAGAGATAACGATAGACGTAATCGGGATCGGGACTAGAAATAATTAGTTCGGCCGTCATTAGAGCAGGATTTATGAAGGCGGTGGAGAGGTTCGTTCTCGGGTCGCGTCTTCGAACCTCGCCAGAGGATGTAGCCGATTTATTTATGAAAACTATTTTAAAACTCTGATAAATTGCGCCGCTGCTGCGCGAGCGTCGATCATTCCGAATCGAAACGAATGTAATTGATCTAGTGCAATATTTCTTGAGTAATTTCTCTTGGAACGTTTCTTTTTCACTTATTACCTTTATTCGATGTATCTTCGGCACATGCGGCATCCAGCGAGCAAGTTTAAGCATGCAAATACTCAGAAGTTGTACAATTGCTAGGTTGCAACAGTTTTCTTCCAAAATAATTCATGTTCAACAGGGATCTTTGTCTAGAAATGAATTGTCTGTCTAGAAATAAATAAATTTTGTCATTCGTACCCCTCGTTGAACACCTGCGTAATAATCCCAGAGTAACGTTCAGGCTATGGTAGTTTTCGGGAGTAGCGTGGTGTGCTTAGCGTAGTGTATCGAGGTAGAGCCACGTATCGGAGGAAGATGGCCAGCAATCTAGTAGACGAAACAGTTAATTTCCGGCCATTAACTTCCGATGGGGTAGCAAATGTATGGCGAATCCCCGTTGAAAGCCCGAGGATTATTTTCTTCGATCGGCACTTAACAGAGCTCAATCGTGACTCCTATATATCCTGATCCTCTTGATCCAGGCATCATCGATCATTCGTTCCGTGGCTACCGTCCGCTTTTATGCTCGTCGATCACGTGAACGCATAAACTCGCGCTGGCGAATTATTTACGAGCCAGATGGAACGAGTCCTGCCTTCGGCATCAAAGTGCAAAGATCGGCGACGCGGTTTCTAGGTAAATCTGCCTTTAATCGCTCCTAAACTGCTCCGGTTCATCATTTAATTTCAATCGTTGCTACATCCTTTCGAATAACCCACGCTTTCGCGGGTTCCACTTGAATTGAAACTAGACCACCGGTTCAAATTGTTAGCTACACCTTGTTCTCTCCAAATTATGAAATTGACTGAACTGGTGATTAATCTTTCTGAGTCGAAGCACTTTTAATTCCATAATCAAGACATTTCTTAAACCTAGATATTATTTTTATTCAATGTAATCCTTTTTACATTGGGCACACAAAAATGAACCTGTTTCTTTATACAACGGTGGAGCTTTTTGCGATTTATAGAATACAGAATTTAATGTATGACTGTCTTGAATAATAAACTTGGAATAATGTTATCGGCGCCAGGTTCGATCAAATTCTACACTATATAGCTATTTCGTAGTAAAATTCAAACGTTTCGATTCGGATATGAGTCCTCTAGCGGGTCTAGGACGAAACACCACCTTTCTTTTCCTCTAATAGAAAAATATTCTTCAGGAAAGGTAAAAATAAGACTATTTTACTTATGTCTCGATCACCAAAGGACTATTGTTCACATGATTGTACATTATTAATATAGCTTTGGATTGCATAGGCGAAAGTTCTATTATTATTCAGATACCTACTTCGATGCAATAAAAATATAATAATTCTATAGGAAACGTGGTATTATGACGTAACAGATTCATATGCGAATAGAAACGTTTCAGTCTTTCCAAGCTTATTCAAACAACTTGTGATCGAATAATGCCGTGGCGATTTTTTAAGGGTTAATTAACCTTTCACACTCGAAACCATTTCTTAGCAGCTCCAAAGACATAAACATGAGCTCGTAAGAAAATAGAAGTAAACGGTTTGCTCGGGAACACTACGGTTAGTTTAGCACCTTCATATTTCTTCCTGACTAATTACACTTGCAACAGTTCTTCTCTATTTATCATTCACGCGCATCTTACGTACGTTACGGTTTACGGAAACTCATCCTGACCGATATACGCGGCATAGAGCTGTGAACATAATGACAGTGGAATCATAGAAATTTCATCTTTTTCAATTTGAGACGAAAACATAAGAATTGATCATAAGTATACAGGGGCGATAACAAATGATCTCGAAATATCTGAGGCTAGATAGTGCCCATCAAATTGAGGTAAAAATCAGAATTTTGACATTTGTCGAATTTAGGAGCCTCATTTAGCAATTACTATGAGGTAAAGAAGGCTTTCAACATTTTGTCTCAGGTTTGTCGAATGTATTAACGCTTTTCACAAATTGAAAGCTTGGTACAGTGGCCGAAATTTCTATTAAGTCACTGTGTTTTGTGCCCGTGCGAAATCAATACGGGCCGGTTTATGTACTTCTTTAAGGCCTGGTTTTCGTTGTATTTTTGTCCAGAAGAATTTAAAAGTTGTTGCACACGTCTTGTTGTTACTGGGAGCTCTAATTCAGCTCGAAATTGTGCTGCATTTTTCCTTTCCTTAGCTGCAGACCTCATTAATATTGAATGTTGTCTCTTTGACTATTTTTTATTTCCACCTTTAAGATGATTTTTTCCGTAATTTTCACGTAAATTGATATAATTATTAATCACAGTATATGAACGATTAGTTTGTTTAGCAATTGCGCGATTAGAGCAGCCCATATCTTTATAAGCATCGATTGATGCTTTTTCTTCACTTGTTAGTACTTTTCCTCTCGGCATTCTCATACACGTGAATCAAATTATAACAAACAGGATTTCTGTGAGTTCTAAAACTAATACTTTTAGAATATTCGCAGTTTTCCGTAGTTCTCTGCTCAGAATACAGAGAAACACTAAGTGACTTTATAGAAACTTCGCACTTGTGTTCTGCACCACACAGAAAAAAATTTTAAAAAACGTAAATAGTGTCTACAAGGCACTATAATAGTAAGAGTGTCTACAAGGCGCAAGACCAGATACGATAAATCAACAAAAATGGTGATATTTTTAAAATATCTATGAAAAAGAAGATGACTTTATAGAAATTTCGACCACTGTATAACAATTATGATGAGGCGATGTGATAATCAGACTTTCAATATTGTGTCACGGTTTTGAATAAAGCGGGAAGCCCCTGATTTTCCGATACACACGCTTTTCTCAGGACAGAACGGACTTCTGCTAGACCCGTGATTACGTTTACCATAGATATCGATCTATCATCCCATCAAATTTCATTGAAATTGGCGGCGGCAGCAGCCCTTGTCAATGTTTCCCCATTGTCGGACCCGCTCCGTAGCCCATTTAATTTCTATCGTCTCGAAACGACGGTTGTTCTACGCGCAGCCGGTCGTTCACGGTTCGTTTGCCAGCGTCATCTCTCCGTCTCTCTCTCTCTCTCTCTCTCTCTCTCTCGTAAATCCACCGGTTTCCTCAAACATTTGCCCTCCACTACCCCGCCGCGTTATTGACAATAAAGTTAACCGTTAATAACCGAGCCGCGCGGCCGCGTCTCGCCACACAAAACATCATCGATACCGAAACTCCGATAATTATTTTCCATCGGTAGTCGATACATGCCGAGAACGCGGATCGACTTTCAGCTGGACACTCGACAGGGGAGAAAAGCGGAAGCTGCGGGATTTCCTGAAAAAACGTGCCGCACAGATTCAATTTCATCCACAAACAATGCATGGAAAATTCGAAGTTTACAAACTAATTTCGCAATAGACTTCGAGAGCAAACGATTAGGAGACTACTTTGTTCTACAATTATAAAAGAATTAAGTGTCCTACATTTTTAAGGGAGCTTCAAAAATATCCGAAATGCAAATACGAGTAAGGTCTTGATCTAAGAAAAACGCTCGGGCCCGTGCTGTTGCTTAGACCCTGTACAACTGTGTTTAGTGTCATTTTAATCAGAAAAATGCCACAAATAAGTTGGCGAAAGTCCCATAAAAATATAATAAAAAATAAAGAAGTTCCGTGAATGGATTAGTAGCGAACTAGAACCAATAAATAAATTGTTTTCCGACGGCTAGTATAAATTTCTATTTGCACAGAACGGTTATTTCCCAGTGAATCGGCATTATCCTCCTGCGGTGAAATTGGCCGAGCAGTTTCAGTGGCGCGGCGATTAAAATGCATCGCGGATTGTAAATCATTTCGGTTTTTATCGGTCAGTTTCCTTCGAGAGTTCATGATTAGGAGGCTACTTCATTCTACAACTATAAAATAATTAAGTGTCCTACATTTTTAAAGAAGCTCCAAACATTTCCGAAATGCAAATACGAATAAGGTCTTGATCTAAGAAAAACGCTCGGGTCCGTGCTGTTGCTTAGACCCTGTACAACTGTGTTTAGTGTCATTTTAATCAGAAAAATGCCAGAAATAAGTTGGCGAAAATCCCATAAAAATATAATGAAAAATAGAGAAGTTCCGTGAATGGATTAGTAGCGAACTAGAACCAATAAATAAATTGTTTTCCGACGGCTAGTATAAATTTCTATTTGCACAGAACGGTTATTTCCCAGTGAATCGGCATTATCCTCCTGCGGTGAAATTGGCCGAGCAGTTTCAATGGCGCGGCGATTAAAATGCATCGCGGATTGTAAATCATCTCGGTTTTTATCGGTCAGTTTCCTTCGAGAGTCTAGATAAGGGAGCTGTGGCACGCATCGTTCTAACAATTGAAATGTGGCGGATTATAAATCATCCACGCTCCTGGTTTTTAACTTATCGGGGAAAGAACACGTTTCAGAGAGAAAGAGAGAGAGAAAGATAGGGAGGAGAGGAGAGAGAGAGGCGTGACCTGGCCGTTGCACGCAGCAGGAAGGCATGCATCTCGTTGCACCTACTATCACTAAAATTTCATGGCAATCTTATCTTGCTTTATACCTCCATTCTTATTTTCAGCTGCATTACTTTCGCGAGTTAACTTCATTAAGGAAGGAACGTTAATATTAACGCGGTCACCTCTCGTTCCACTTTTGCTAATTGCTCCAGTGACGAAATAAAAAATACGGAATGCAAAACGAAAGTCTCATCTCACCGGTCAAAATTTTTTCACTTGGTTCCTGTGTTGCGTCCTTTAGAAATACGACGATATGCCATAATTGGACTGCGGACTTTATGCATTTATAATTGAGATGAGTTAATGCAATTTTATCTAACAAGGAGAACCCCCGCTCTGTCCCTCACGGATTTTGTTCAGACTTTACAGAGTTATAGATCTCGTTCCCCCGATTACGAAAATACCCCATTATAGGGGCAGACACTCAATAGTTTTTGACATATTTGCAATGAAAGTTTCATAACCGTAAAATATCAGTTTGGTTCAGATTTTTACCAAGCAATGGTGTGGCGTCACAGCAGCGAGCTGAACTGTTACGCCGCAGGTCGAGTTCGAATCCCTTCGTGGTAAATTATTTTTTATTGTTTTTTTTTTCATGGAAAATGCATTGTCAATGTTAAATAAATTTTAAATAAAATATTTTTATTCGCTAAATGACTAATTGAAAATGATACTTATACTTATATACTTTATAGATACAGATACTTATTACTTTATAGAAGAAATACTAGATCTATTGCTACATAAAAGATAATAATTATAAAACAATAATAATATTAAAATAATCTGAAACAAACTGATATTTTACGGTTATGAAACTTTAATTGCAAATACCTCGAAAACTATTGACTGTCTGCCCCTATAATGGGGTATTTTCGTAATCAGGAGAACAAGATCTATAACTCTGTAAAGTCTGAACAAAATCCGTGAGGGACAGAGCGGAGGTTCTCCTTGTAAGCCTTAAGAGTGTATTAGTCAAAAATCATTTGGAAAGTTCGTTTTGAGAAGCTTAATATATTTCTTACAATTCACAATATCAATTTTTTCTTACTTCTCATCATTTTTTTCATTGACTTTTTGATTTGTAATTATTGCGATTGAAAAGATACGTCCACGAGGAATTATTCGAAATACTTGTTTCTTTGGGTATATATTACGCATATTAGGCTAAAGTTTAGGATAGACACTGTAGGAATATCGAGAAATCGAGAATCGAAACAGCGGCAACTCTGAGTGTGAATGTGTGTGAATGTGCGTGAGAATTGAGTGTCTGCTGTCTTTCGTTTGATGTATTAAAAACTATTAGTCGTCTTCTGTACGTCAGTGAGAATTGACATAAATAAATTATTAAAATCCTTCAATAGCTTCAGTGGTCGGTAAATCCTGGAAAAATTGATCTAAAACGCCGACCAAATATCTGAAATAGATGTTCCAATATCCAAATAATTATTTGCATACTTGAACTCTCTGCGCTTAATGCATTTCCAACGGTTTTCCCGACAAACGGATGAAATTAATCGACATTCAAGATGATTTACGGCGGAAACGTAGCCGGGTCGCCTCGTGATCCGAGAAATCAGGGAACAAAGAGAGGAAACGAAGGAGTAGAATGCAGGAGGACCGTAGAGAAATTATTCTGCAGGCTATGCGGCGCGGGCCGCCGTCTGGTCTCGTTTTCCTCGAGAAAATATTCATACGTGCCAGCGCGCGGGACGGGACACCGTTAAAAACACTGGCAGACGCGCGACGTCGATGTCGACGTGGACGACACGCGAAAATATATTTCCTGGGGGGTCTCGTGTCCCACCGGTTTTCATTCGGGATGTTCGTCGACGTACTTTCCCAACGTTAAACTGGTTTCCGTCCTTTCGCGCTGACACCACGCCGGACGCAGGGCCCTCGCTCATTCAGTCCCGTCTTTCTTCAACGAGTAACTACACTCCTGGACAAAATGATAGCGACGTGCGCGCTGCCTCTAATTTCTCGAAATCTACGCAGAATGTTTGAATGAAACACGCTGCAATCAGGGAGAAAGAACCTGTTAGTAAATGACGTTCACATAAATGATAGCACATTTACAAATTTATACACAGACATAAACCATTCAAACATCATTCCAAATAATCGTTGTTATTTTGATAATACAAAGCATAAAACAAAATAATGTTTCATTGAATAAAATATTTAAACTTCGCGTGAAATAGTGTTTAAAATATTTCTACACGATCAAGATAGATTGAGGAAACAAGCAACGTTAAATATATTTTCACAAAGAAAATCTGCATCGCAACAATTACGATACTGTGTGTTTCATTCGGAGAATTAATTTCTGCATGTATCTACATGTCTACGTTTCTACATTTCTACATGCCTCTTCGAGAAATTAATGGTAGCACACACGTGCTATCATTTTGTCCAGGAGTGTAGACTCGGACTAATACCCATGGACGGGTCTGTTTCCTTTTCTACCCGATCCTTCCGGTTTTCTATTCCCGACGTCGATGATATTGCAGCGATAATGTACGCCGGTGGAAACATTTACTGCGTCGCTCTCGAATTCGCTCGATGCTTGGTAGCAATGCTGCGAGAAAGCCGTCGGCTGTCACGCGTTTATGGCGTGTGCAAATTTCGTGAAATGCGAGCGTTCTTTAACCGTTCAAGTGCCACGGGTCTTCGCGAAATCCGATCGACCAAGCCAAGAAACAGATTTGTTTAATAATTGTAAATTAAAATCATTAGAACCCATTTAAACCGCCATTTTCAATCCCGCGGGATTGATGTGGGATTTATTCCAATACGGCGGGGTCCCGCGGGACTAAGGATTTAGGTCTTCAATCTAATATACATATATTTAATAAAGAAACAAATTTTACTCAATGAGATAATCATCTTTAATCATATTGGTCAAAATTTATTAACAGAATACATATAAAATCTAAATCTACATAAATTTAGATTAAAATAAATCTCTTTTTGGAAAACAAACTGTAACTGAAATGTATATATATATATATATATTTACGTGTCTAATTGTATAAAATATATAATATAATAATTCGTTATATCTAATAATTATTAGAAGAAGGTATTTAAATAAAAAATTATTATATCAATAACGAAGCTACGATATTATATATTAATTGCTGAGGTGAATGGGAAGAATTTTTTCCTTTACCAAAATGTTGGTTAAAACTTAAAAATAACTATAAAAATTGCTTAGAGCGAACTATATGTATTCGACCTGTCTGTGAATACAATTATAATTAGATTATAAAATCTGAAAAATGTTAAAATTATAAAAAGAAATTTTAATTTGTAGAATTTTGAAAATATGATCGTAAAAAGCAAAGTCTATCAATTGTTGTATCTTCTAGTTAGGTCCTCAAGTCATTACAAAAAGATATCTCGCAGCGGAAAAAGCTCGTTAAGCCTCTACACTTGAAGGTCGAATAATTAAAAAATATTCGTAAGCCATACGTAAGTATTTCCCCTATTTGCCATTGCTCTCAAAGGAAATCATCTCTTGTTTTTAAGTTTTGTCGATATCTTCATGACAGACCATCGAAATAGTTCTTCGTGCGCGTCGTCATTCGAGAAATTTTGGGACGCATAGTCGCGCAAAATTTGCGGGATTTCCGCACTACTTATTTAAGAAATGCGGGACCAAAAAAAGACGCGGGATCCTGCGGGATTGCAATCCCTAAATGTGACGGATCTTGAACACATTAGGAAGTAAATGATTCCACTAATAATTTTAACAAGTTGGAAATAGTATAAATATTCCTAAATTATTTTAGTTTTCCTCCCGTCTTAAATCGCATCAACTCAGTTTTGTCGTTAATCCATAAAATCCACAATCCACTTATGTCAGACAAATATCAGTTTAAGTAATTTCGTAAGATTAATTTAGCTGTATGTGTTTGAAGAATGCAACACATATTTTACTGAAAACATCGATTGAATCTGTCTTCCTTCCTTTCGATTCCACTAAATAAGAAACATGTTTCGTCGACTAAAAACGTATGAGCAGGATTGATAAAACACAAATTGATTCTCAATTTACACGTGCTTTTATATTCGGCAAAACTGCAGGTATAAACGCAGAAAAATTCGCGGTGTATTTACACGATTTTGCTCTCGCGGTCTCCGCCATATCCGGAGTAAATAATGTTTGGTTTTCTGCAGGGAAGAAGTTCTGTACCCGCACGCAAGCTTCCGCAGACAATTTATAAACGACCCCCACGGTTCGTTATTTTTCTTCCCGTCAATTTTTCGGAAGCCGCAATCTTCTCCACCAGGAATCGACCTCTTCCGCGGGAGTTTTGTGTTTTTGTAAGTGCGCGAACTCTTTTGTTTTCGCAAGCGACTCGAGAGAAACCGGCTCCCGGTTTTTTTTGTTTTGTCCGTTCAGCGCGCGGGCGTTTTTCTTCGGAAAAATTTCCTCGAAAACGGTCGAGGTGCAGCGTGTCTGGGATTCGTAAGCTGCGGGGCGCGGTCTGATGAACTTTTCTGCAGCGAGCGTCGAATAATTCGGAAACTTTTTTCCGGAAAAACCGGACGCGTTACCGGGCGGACGTGTTTACAGACCCGGTCGGCAGGCGCGGCTCGGCGTTCGGGTTTTCCGAAGTTGAACCGCGAATAAAATGCAAATAACGCGCCCACGCGCGTCCGAGTTTGCCTAGGAAACACGGGGAACTATAAACATTTGACAGTCGCGGGGCGTGATTACCGTGGATCCAGCAAACAGACGTTTTTCGACAATTTTATGTGCAATCGGTTACTGCGACGAGTTTGCACTTTTAGTCAGGATTAATTCTGTACCGGCCCGAAAAATGTTCGCACGCCCACCGTGCTGCTGTGTTGCCAGCACTGAAACATTCAGCTGGTTACCGTTCGATTTACTCGAGAGTTTACTCCGAACTTTCGAGACCTACAGCTACATAGATTCTCGGACCTCGATTTCCTGATTTAATTTGCAAAAGACGAACGAAAAATATTGCTTGATCTAGCAAAGTCCTTTACGAGGTCCTTTACGACAAATGAATGTGAATATTACTCGATTAACTTGTGAAATAAATTGACAGTGAATACGAAGTCCCTGTGGGTAAATTTCTGATCCTTTTCCCGTCAAAATCGTTGTGTGATTCATAGAGAACATTTCTGAGAAACAAATATGTAAGTTACATAGATACTCGAGAGAGGTCAGGACTAGACAAGATAAAGTAAACAGAGATTTAGATAGAGAGAGTGACAATTCAATCGATTAATTTAATAATTAATTACCTCGATAATTCGTGAGAAACGAGTTAATGAAATATTAAAGTTCAGGAATCTACAAGTGCAGGTTTCTATGAAGAAGATTATATGTGGAGAGAATATAGGGAAGCACAAACATTTAATTGTTGATTCTTATTTTTAGGTTAGTGCGAGACGTGGGAAGTATGTAAATATTATTTATTTTGTAATTAATAATAAATCTCTATATTTTTAGACGAATCAACCTTGTGTTTTTCCTTAAGAAGGAATCCAAAATAATATTAGGTGAAGTAAAAAGTTCTGAGCGTTTTTCGCATTATAAATAAAGCGAAAAACGCTCAGAACTTTCTACTTCACCTAATATTATAAATATACGAATGTTTCTCGATTAACTTGTAAAATAAACTGACAGTGACAAAGTTCCTGTTCCTTGTAGCGAATTATTACCGATAAAGCTACTTCGATGTGCATAGAAAATGGTAATTCACGACGCATCGATGCTATTCAAATTCCGTTTCACGAGAAGTTTGATTCGCATCATCCTCGAGGAACGTTCGTACATTTTCGTTCGACGTTGGAATGATCGACAAAAGGACGATCGTGATAGAACTCGGAAAAACTAAGAAGAGTTTAAACGGCTCGATTGCCCAAGAATTCGCCGATTTTCAAGAAATATCTAGCCGTTACGTTGCCGGGGCGAGCTCGAGGTTCGGATACGAATGGCTCAACTTACCGGAGAACTTCTGGGAACATAACTCGCTCGTAAGTCGACGAGTGAACGCAGTTCGATAAGTTTAATACCTTCGCTTCGAAAGGGATTTCCTAGAACAGTGCCCATTCGTATTTTGCCCTTTCGATATTGCCATTCCATGGACTCGCTGGAATGGCTCTTTTGTTTCCAATGGAAGCCGTATGCGTTTAGGATCGAGACGGATATTTCGTCGTGCGATTCAATGCCTTGCGATTCCGCTTGCCTTTGACCTTTGCAAAAATCACGGAGAAATCGTAAATATAATTGTGCGTACGTTGTATAAAATTAATGTAGATTGGGAAGAGTTATTATTCATTCAAATAATTATGAAACCGTGCACACGAGTAGAGTAAGTTTTGCGTTGTGTGTGAAAAAGCCCTTGAAAAATTTCAATATCTTCTTTTTCCTGAAATATCTCAAGAATGACAAATCATATTTAAAAAGTTGAAACGAAAGTGTTGTGTCCTTTGTGTCGAAAAAGATTCTTTTTAAACTGCACTTTTCTTGAGCAATACAGTTCGACAAACACTAGGCTATTTTAACTCGAAAATGAAACATTTATTAATTTCTTACATTTTTTTAATTTGGTGGTTAGGAAATTGATATAATATCTCATAATTAATTAATAATGCAAACAATATTTTGAATAATGCTACAGCAATTTTCAGTTGCGCCTCAGAGTCGTCATAACTGATTCCACACACTTAAAATCAGAACAATTTTTTTATGAATGGACCAAATGACTTCAATTTCTGTAGTAAGGCTAGAAGAATTAGTTTAGTAAATGATGTGTAAATAATACGTTGAAAAAATGCATTTGGACGGAATTGTGAAAAAACAATAGTAAAAGTTGATTCTTACAACTTTTTTAGCTGGGCCAATAACGAAAATTCAGAAGATGTGTCTGGTCAACTGGTATAAATTATATACGCTCTGAAAATTTCATTGAAATTAGTTAATTGGTTCGCAAATTATAAACGATCAAAAGTGGTAATTTACAGTGTACCATAAAGTGGCAAGTTTTACCATTTTTGATCGTTTATAATTCGAAAACCAATTAACCAATTTCAATGAAATTTTCAGAGCGTATCTAATTTATACCAGTTGACAAAGCACATTTTTTAAATTTTCGTTATTGAGCCAGCTAAAGAAGTTGTAAAAATCAATTTTTAGTATTGTTTTTCACAATTCCGACCAAATGCATTTTTTCAACTTATTTATTAGACGTCATTTACTAAACTAATTCTTCTAGCCTTACAGAGAAATTTAAGTGGTTTGGTCCACTCGTATAAAAGTTATTCAGATTTAAAGTGTGTAGGATCAGTAATACCAAAGATGGTGCTCTACGATCGCCTTATCTCGCTTTAGGAGCCGCGACGTAATAAAGCATCGATCCAAGGGTCAGACTCGAATGAAAAGCGACGGCTAATAGCGAACACGGTTGCTAATAAGACCAGCAAAATGCCGGCGCGATCGAGATCCCAGATTCTGCAAGCAGGAACGTGCCGTGCTTGCCGATTTTTCTCTCCGTCGCGTCGCGAATGGCCATTTTTCTCCGGATTTTGCGGTCTCGTCGCCGAGGTGGCGACCCGTTTCCGGTGATACGCCCGTTTTCGAACGGGGACGAGAGAAACGAGGGAGAGACCCGTCGTCTAGCTGAACTTTCGATGTAGCTTTTGAGAAAATTCGTGGTCCTTCCCGCGCTCCTCGAGGTGTAAATTTTCCTTTCAGCGGGATTGAAGAATGGATCTTTGGGAGATCGAATGCGGAATGGGTCCGCAGAAGATTGTCTTTCGAACTGGGAACGGGGCAAAGTAGAAACAAATTGAACATCTTCGGGTGTAGAACTCTTTGTGCGGGACTGTATTTTTCGGAAACTCGACTGAACTGTGACTGCGAAATTTCGAGAATAGCTACGAACGATTTGCAACGACGGGAATTTTTTAGCCCTTAAATAAACGCCTGCTTAAGGATGTTCTGGTGGTACAATGGGAGACAAAAGTACAAAAAATTCGAAATCCATCAATATATTGGCAATGAAAGCCATTCATGAGTACATTTTTGTTTTTGAGTGTCTAGTTGCGTTTTTTCAAGGTTTAAATAGGGTTTGAATAGAATTTTATGAATTCTCCATAAGAAGACGTGTTAAAATGCGCAAACTTTAAGTTGCTATACTTCTTAAACGGTGCAGTGAATCGAACCCAAACTTTGGTAATTGTCAAATTCTTGTCAAATCTTCAAAAATTTTGTTGCGTTTTTATATACCTCCAGAACATCCTTAAATAGAAGCCTCGCTCAAATTATTATTCACTGTGGATACAATTTTACTACGTTGCCAGTTACCATTTGAATAGAGACGAATGTCACATATAAATATAATTTAATCGAATCATCACATTTTAAAGTACATTTGGATGGTCCACTTAAGGATTAAGTAAAATTTTACATAACAAAAATTCGCGTATGGTTCATATAAACGTTATAAAATATGCATGTACCAAAATGGCGAAGGGATTGACTGTGCACTGTGCATGTTTACCCAGCCAAACCCTTTATGGTACGGATCTGTGTTATAAATGCATCGATGTCACGGATTACAACTGTCCAGTGTTTAATTGCCACTGTGTTAGCCACCGCTAAAAAGTCAATATCAACAGCTACGGCACGCCATCGATTAAACATAAATAACAAACATTTCGAACCTTTTTGTACATACTCTTTTCTTTAACATATTCCCAGTAAATTTAATAATACATATGTATGTATGTATTTCCAGTGGTTCTTTGAGTTTGCTCATGCAATCGAACTAAACCTTTTTATTTAGACTTTATTTCAGACTTTAGAAAAGTACATTATTTTAATCGTCAGTCTTCTCGGAACCAAATAGCTTAAAATTATTTGCAAAAGTAAATTATGGCCAACTGCTGACCTCAAATGGCTGACTACTAGAGTAATTACCCCGACAAAACTTCCGTAAAGGGTTAGAATGAATGAATTAGCAGAAAACGGCACCGGTACTGAATGACTCACCGGTGCTGTAGCCAAGAGGACCAGCGCCGATTTTGTTTTCGGCTCCGAGCCGCTTCGAGGAAACGGTTGTTTTCGCTCCGGTGATAATTGATACGGGACCGCGCGTGAAGTGGCTTTTGTAATTTATTTAAATCGAGGTTTCTCCTTCCGCCATGATGGCCGTGTTCCCGAAGCCGAGGGCGTCGTCCCGGGAAGGAGAAGAAAACAATTACGGCAACGAGGAACTATAATGTTAATCCGTTTCTTCGGGGATGGACGAACGCCGTGAATCAGGATGCCTGCAGGAAAATGTCGGTCAAAGTTTCCGCGCCTTAAGAAAATGGCGGCTATAACAGCCGAATGGCAGGATAAAATGGCAATTTCCTCGCGACGACAATAACAATCGGTTTAAAGCGAGTTTGGTTGGCAATTATGAACACCCAGGGCCACATTAGGAACGAACGGTGGCGGAGAACGGGGACACAATCACGATGAAAACGTAAGCTGGAATAGCGAGATAAAAAGTAATTGCCATGGAAAAAGAATTCAAACTTACGCGGAACCGTGGAACTTTTACCGGGTTGACCTCGCCGAACGAAACGCACAGTCTTTGATTGTTTCTCCTCGCGTTCAAATGAATCTTCCCTTCCCAAAAAACGATTTCCATCCCGTAACAATTTTCTTTTAACTTTGGTCCTTATTACTGTGTGCTTTTTACTTCGCGTTTCTTCTTAACCTTTACGTGGTGCAATGTTCATTCGGATTACGAAGTATCGTACTAGGATCTTTGTACATACTCTCTATTTTTTATATAATGTCATAATAATGTATGCTATATAAACCAAACTAGGTTTACGGCATCAATAAATAAATTAATAATAATAATAATAGTATCGTACTAGGACCTTCCTGCAATTCTGTGAAAGTTTTCTTAGACTCTTTAAAAATTTCTAAAGAAGTTACTTTTGATATTTTCAATGATCGCACAATGCAGTAGCGAAAGACAGTTATGCAGACATTTTGTTGGGGTCACGAGAGACTCGAGTTGTGTTACTCTATCGGGCTAGAATTCCAGCCTACGGTCATGTCTATTTCCGCGCGGCATTTGCGGTCACTCGAAGGACAAATTTACGTTCCCAGTTTTTCTGGCGCCGCGTCACGTGGAAACGTTTTGTAAAGAGCATAAAAGAATTGAAACGCGAAAGTGTAATCGTTCCCTCTGAACAAAAGAGTGCGGACGCGTCGACGTTGAAGCGGTAAATTATGAAAAAACAACGAAAGAAAAAAGGTGCCGCCGGTTCTTGGACCATGTCCAGAACAAGATCAAAAACCGTGAAGCTTCCTGCGGAAAGTTGAAAAACGGCAGGGTAAACAAGCTAAAGAGAGTAGGGGGAAAAAAGCAGACAGAATAGGATGCATTAAAAAATATTCCAAAAGAACGTATTCGATTCGACGTCTATGAAATTACGCTTACGTCGGCGGCGGCTACCATAAATGAAGCATCATTTGATCAGAAACCTAATCAGACATCTGCGGAACGAGACGACGACATTGCAGTTTCACTGGAATCCTCGATATGATTGAATTTCAACTCGGTTGAAAATAATTCTGACCTGCCTTCCAGCGATTGCGAGTTACTTCCGGTCGAAGAGATCGCTGAACGATGAGGACTTCTATTTAATACGATTTCAGTTCCTGCAGATTGCATTTCCGACATTAATATTTGCGTCGAGCCCACGTATCAAGAATCTTTTTGAATTGTTTTGTTATTTCTCGATCGTAAATGTTCAATAAAAAATTATATATGCTCTCAAACAAAGCAAATATGGAAAAATTAACCTCTCAACGAATTGCGTCTGAAAATATATACTGAATTATTATACTAGGTATTTAACAAGGGAAAAAACACTGATTATAAGACAATCTTTTGAATAACATACTTGCTATGTATAAAAAAATGTTAACAGAGTATAATTAACTGACCGAGTTCCATGCTGGTCTAAATTGAACTGAGGTAAAGACACAAATATTGGAACGACGCATATTGACATTCAACCAATCAGGCCCAATGATCGACAAGTTGTTGAATCGATTCTTGGCGGTAAATTCAAATTGACGAACTGCCCATCTCAACAAAACACATCCAATTGAATACCATTTACAGATACGGTAAGAACATTGACATTCAATAGTTTTGACCATAGATGTTATAAAACACAAAGTGTTGATGGGTAGAAGAGAACTAATGGAAATGGGTATTTATAATGCAGAAATAACGCACAAGAATTCAAACTGTCTGTTCTTTATTAAACCGAGGAAGAACTAGTCAGAAGACGTCTGTATCGTTAGCCTGCCGAAACTGAAGTGAAGCTACAGAGAAAGTTTTAGGGGAAAGAAAACCCCTGTTGGATCCACTCGGAAAAACAGATGTGGGAGGACCCTTAATTTATTACTCAGGGCCTCTTTGAATTTGAAGGTTGCAGGCCTTCCACTTCTGACCTGAGTCAATGACAAAGACCCGAGGACCGATAAATATTCCGGGACACTCTTAGTATCCTTCAACACTCGACTGAATTTTGCAGATGTTCCAACAAGAACAATACTTTGTATTGTATATAAATTTTTGCATTTTCAAAATCAAATGCATGGTCACACTCAAAAGAATGTTTCGTCAAAGCGGTGTGTTGTGTTGGAGAATCTTTTTGAATGTTTTACTTGAGAGAAGATATTTTTGTTGGAAATGTCTTTAAGTGGTACGTTATTTTAACGAACTACAGTTTCAATGACGACACAGTATTTCGCGTATCCTGTATTTTATTTATGTGTAAATAGTGAAAACTGTAAAAGGTTGCGACCTGGTCAGGCTGCTTCTACCAAATTGACGACGGTCTTGACACTATGCCCCCGCCCGGGCCCTTCCGTCCCTGGGAAAACCGCCCTTAAATTTTATTTATGAGGTTACCGTGCGCGAAACAAAGATATGCAAAGTAACGGAGGAGAGTGGCAAGGTTAACGCACGTTTTGGCCCGAATGAGAGCACTTTGCACCGGGAAGGGTTAAAGGGCCGAGGCGCATTGCAGACAGGAAGCAGCTAGCGCAGCGGACAGAATTTCTGGGACAACGTAATAATTTAATAGCTGGCGGATCGTCAACTAATTATGACCGACCGCGGCTAATTATCCTCGAGCCGCATCGAGCAGCGATCAAGGGCAAGTCAAGTACTCGAGGCAAGGGCCCTCAGTATCCACGCCAGTTACCGAGACCCTTTCGTTGTCCTCGTATCGAAGTTCCTCCTTCGGTCTCACGGCGTGCAGCCGAGGCAGTTGCCGTGATAGCGGTACCCTCGACGAATCATCCGTCTGCAACAGAAACCTCGAGATACGTATCACTCCATCTTGGCTAACAACCGAAGATTAACGAGTTGCTTTATCCGCGGACGTCCACCGGTCTCTGCGGTGGATGCGCCTCAGCGTTTGTCCCTACTCCCCGGAGGAATTTCCTGCGGATGCTTGGCCAAGAGAAAGAGAGAAAGCCACCGCAAGCGACGGAGTGAAATTCGGGATACGAGGAATGCGGTGGAGTGAAAAATATTTTTTTCGAACGAGCTGACCGGAGCGGATCTTGAGTCTGTCTGCTCGAGGAGCTTCCTGCGACGTAGTCAAGAGTGACAGTCGACGAGAGGGTTAGAGGAAATACGAGGTGGAGGAAAGTGTAAGAAAGAAAGGGGATAAAGAATAATTTTTCGGACACATTGTCGTAACGAATCTTGAGTCTGTCTGCTCGAAGAGCTTCCTGCGACGTAGTCAAGAGTGACAGTCGACGAGAGGGGTAGAGGGAAATAGGAGGTGGAGGGAAGAAAGGGTAGAAAGAATATTTTTTCGGACACACTGTCGTAGCGGATCTCGAGTCTGGCTACTCGAGGAATCTCCTGTGGACTGGTTGAGAGAAAGAGTCTGTGAAGGGAGTAGAAAAGAATAAGGGGTGGTGGAAAGAGGGTAAGAAAAATTTTTTAAAACCATCTTGTCGTAGGTGGGTCTCGAGTTTGTCTCCCCTAGAGAGTTTCCGTGGATCGGTCAAGAGAAAAGTGTCAGTAGGGGAAGCATAAAATAAAGGGTGGAGGGAAGAGGGTGAGTAAGAAAAACGAGAGAGAATGTCCTTTAAAATAAAATATCACAATCGGGATTCGAGGTTATCTCCTTGAGGATTCCCTTTTTGTGTTGGTCAAAAAAAATAATCAACGAGAGCAGTAGAAAAAACAGAAAGTGGTGGGAGGAGGGTAAAGAAGAAAGGGGAGGAGATAACACCTTTTAAGGCGAACTGTCCTAGCCTGGACCCGAGTTTATCTCGTCGTGGAATTCTTTGTCTTGGTAAAGAGAAATAATCACTGAGAGCAGTTGAAAAAACAGGGGATGCAAAAGAGAATATTTTTTTGGAATGCGTTGTTGCACGAGGACTTCGAGTTTAAATCCTCCAGGGCTTGTCTTTGTACTGGTCAAAAGAAAAAAATTAGTAAGTAGAAAAAGATAAGGGTGGAGGAAAGGGGATGGGAAAGATCGTGGACGAAAAAGCATTTTTTACAGCGGACTGTCCTAATCGGGTCTCCTTGAGGAATTTTCTGTGGTCAAGAAAGAAAGTCAGTAAGAGGGTAGAAAAAATAAAGAGGGTGAGAAAGAAACATTTTTTAAGACGAACTGTCCTAATCTGGATCCGAGTTTATCTCCTCGAGGAATTTCCTATATTGGTCACGAGAAATAGTCTTAGAGGGGAGTAAAAAAATAGAGGGTGGAAGGAAGAGGGTGAGAAAAAAAGGGAGAGATAATTTTTTATTAAAACGAACTGTTGTGGGTGGGTGTTGAGTTTGTGTCTTCGATGAAGTGCCCGTGGATTGGTCAAGAGAAATCGTCAGTGAGAAAAGTAGAAAAATTGGGGGGTTGAAGGAGGTGGGTCAGAAGGAGGGGGAAATAGAATATTTTGTAAAACGAGTAGGTTGATCCAGAATGGGTCCTGTGGGGTACGTTGAAATTGCAAGGAACGCGCGGCTTTAAAGTGCGTTACGCGCTATGGCAACGCCACTTGGGGGCTGCTGGGAAATTAATGTCACTCTCATGGAGGGGCATGAATAGATAGAACGGGTAATTTATGGTAGTGTGTCACTCGTTGTTAAGGTTGTGATATAGTGGAGGCTGTGACTCTGCTGTGAGATTCTTTTTTCTTTTTCTTTAGTTAATGCGGGTTGTGGTCATTGATTAGGGGTTGCTGCGAAGAAGGTTCTATAGACAACCCTTAATTGCTGACGTAGCATTTATCTGTTTATAATTCTGTCATATTTATTACAACTGGAATATTCATGATAATTATTAAATTATGTTTAGAAACGTATCAAGGTCAAATTTTCAGGTAAATCTGTGGATTTATCTTGAAAACCATCGATGACCTTTAAATCTGCAAGCACATCACCTTCAGAAACATTGTTTGCTTTTCATAATACCTGCTTGTTCGAGCCAAATGATTTTCTTTAACATTTTTAATAACCATAAAAAACAAGCGACACATTCAAGGCAGTCTGTTTACGTTGTTCTATATAATTCGAAGTGTACTTAATGTTTAATTCCATAGGGCATGTACGAAGGGTAAACATTCAAAAATTAAAATTTCGTAAAAATTGACACGGTTCTTTGAAGAATTTCACCCGACTTGACCAAGTTAGTAGTACTGTTCGGAGAACTACAAAATTGTGTGTATTCTTATTGGAGATTGTTCGAGAAGGAAGCCATGTTTATGGTTACTACGAACCAAGCGACTTTAATGCTCGTAGAATCATCATGGGAATCGTGTTTGTTTATAATCTCGCGGCTCTCAGGCCTTAATAAAACAAAGAGAAACTCGCGTCTTCGTAATTGGCATTAACTTCTGGGGTTTACCGTTTTGCAAATAACTTCTTCGAATTTCTTTGGTGCTTGTGGCTCCAGACCACAACAATTTTCTTGTTTAAACGATCCTAATGCTGTTTGCTTCGCGAAGGCCGCCTCTTAGAATGTGCAGTCGCGACCGAAGAGATTCGTTACTCGCGCTTAATTGAGATCCACGAAGTTCCGTGCGAAACTTCAAATCTGCAGGCCCAACAAATTACCCAACAGATTTATGTGGATTGTAGAAATTAGAGTTCGAACTAGTCTATTTTCAAAAATTAGATTTGATGTCGTATTAAAATATAATTATTAATTTGTTGTTTCACGATCGTAAATATTCGATAAGAGTGAATATGCTCACAGCGCACCGTTTCGATCAGATGAAAAGACAAAGCGAATTTGCAAAATTTAACCTCTACGTTTCGATCCGGGTTTGGATCGAAGTTCTAAAATTCTTTATACATAGCAAGTAGGTGTCTTAAGGGTTCTTTTATCAACAGTGTTCTTTTCCGTGTTAAATAACAAAGATATTAATTCCATATATATTTTCAGACGCATACTCTTGAGAATGATCCAAACCCGTATCGAAACGTAGAGGTTAAATTTTGCAAATTTGCTTTGTCTTTTCATCTGATCGAAACTGTGCGCTGTGAGCATATTCACTCTTATAAAATATAATTAATCAAAACTGCATGCAAAGAGAGAGTTTCGCAGCTGTAAAGAGCTTCGACACAACATGTGAACGGGCCAGCATGTGTTCACGTGTCGGGAAAGCTTCTATTTATGGTGTCGTTTTTTAAATGGAAAATGTTGAGACCTGATTTACATTTAATGGTCGTTAAAAATCGTGCATGCTCAAAGCAAATTCATAATTCTATATTCCACGTGGGGAGATCATGCACGCTATGACGAGGCCTCGGGCCAGGCTCGAGTAGCAGTTATACGAAGCATGATCGTAGCGTGACTGCCGCGTCAATGTAAATCGAACTTAATAGTTTCATTTTCTGCGGTTTGTCGGCGACGCGGTGCGTGTTAGCGCGAATAATACCGGTGTAATTATCAGGCCAGTTGTAAACCGAGGATGTTGCAGCCGTTTCTTTTTTATCGCTATTGGTCTTCGTAATTAATGATCATCGGCGTTTTACTATGTCTTCAAGCTTTGTTTTTTCGCATCTTCTAGCGGCAGTTACGAGACTGATCAGGCTGGAGCGTTCTGGTGTTCGTAACGTTTTACAATCGGCATCGTAAAACGAAGCATTAAACATTTAATTATATAGGAAATGTTTAATTACTTTTTACGTTCTATCGAATCAACGCGTTCTCCAGGACTATGTTCTTTAGAAGGATATCAACAGGTTTATAGATCGGATCATCAATCTTTAACGAACGCAGTTAACAGAAATCTATACCTCCTTAACGAGATAACGCTTTCACATTTCGGAAGATCATTATCGCCTCGAATGGCACTGGTTAAATCTTCTTATGCGCGATATTGAAAAGATTTTACTGTTCTGAATTTTATTAAAGCACAGATTTATTTACGTTCACGTTCTTCGCGATGGTGTCCTATTTAATAAACATGTTTCACACAAGCCACACATGTTTTTTCCAACACGTTGAATTCAATGATTATATTTGTCAACGTTTTAACATTCAATTTTGAAGTATCATATTTAAATTTCAAACTTTGGAAAATTTACTTGATGTTTTACGATTAAGTGAATTCAGTGAATCGATTAAGTGAGCCGCCATTAAAAATTGCTAATCAGTTACTAAACATTTAAGTATTGTACGAGGTATTACAGCATATTACATGAAAAATAACGCTGTCCAACAAACTTAAGCTTTTTTTATGTTCCCTAATTAGTGTTAGGTCCTTCATATAGAGTTTTTTGCGCTGATACCTGTTTTTAATTTTGTTCCTATACGCACAGTTTTTGAGGAACACGGCTTTGAAAAAAAAACATATTTCTCAACTTTAAACAAATATTGTGATGTTATTATAAGAGATATTGAATTGTTCTTTGCAGCAAAAGATTCTGTAGACTTTCTCGAATACAGTGATGTCTAATATTAATACATTATGATTGTTTAAACAATGATTAAAGAGACGGAGAGACACCACTTTTGCAGCAATTTTTCAGGATATTTTACAATTTATCTCAAGAATATCCTCAAAAGTTGGTGCAAAAGTGGTGTTTCTCCGCCTCCAGTGATTGTTTAAACATGTTTAAAGATCATTTAAAATGAAATTATTTTAGGTTGGAAGAAATGTTTAATTTTCGAAGGTTTAACCCTTTGAACTCGGAGTTATTTTAACTCCAACATGAAACATTTCTTCCGACCTAGTACATTTACATTCCTCACGATTTTACGATATCTCATGGAATACCTAAACGTTTAGTAATTGATTAGATCTCGATATATTTAATAACGTAAATATATTTTGAATAATAATTGTTGAATGCTATCGGCGCTACGGTTCGATCATTAAATACAATAACAAAATCTTAACTAAGCAGTTTTGCTAATTTTCAACTAATCGACGTTTCGGTCATTGGTTTTGACCATTTTCAAGATTTAATTGAATTGCGTCTGTAAGAAAAACACAATAATTTATATATAATATAATTACATACAATAATCACGGAGTATTAAATTCTTAAATGTTTGAATGTAATGGAAAATAAATTTTTTTTATTAATATTTTTCACTCACTTGCTTAGGTGTGATTAATTATATTATTCTGAGAGTCGTGAGACTCTTGATACACGTGTGTTCACCATTGTCTGTTTTCACGACACTGATCGTTTCGCCAGGGATCTAGGTTATGTAGATCGATACCAGGCGGTAAAATTCAAACCATCATAATGTGTCTTTACCTTCACGTTGTGGAAATACCTTTGTGGTAAATCACTATTTATTGACATTCATATGTAGCGTAGCGCCGATAGCATTCAACAATTGTTATTAACGATATTACGACCGATATACAAATTCTATTTACATTTTGAATAATAGTGGAGCAATTTTTAGTGGCGCCTCAGCTTGACCATTCGAGTGCTAAGGGTTAAAGGGGAACTATACCCTACTGAAGTAACTAGAAAGGAACTAGAATCTTACTAGATTTTTGGTGGAAACATGGGTTTGCGGGAATCGATTTTTTGTCTTTATTTGAGCATATTTTGGGCTGGGTGAGGACTCATTCTGTAGAGGAAGGTTAACTACAGGGTGGCCATCTCATGATGTAACAAGATTATGTTTATATCTAATAATATGAGTGCCCAAAGTAGAGAAAAAGTCTAGAAAAATAACCGCAGATTTCAATGTATTCTCCTGTCTCAAAGAGACTTTTTTGACTGATATGATGAGATGAGCACCCTGTGATGAACCTTCCTCTATGAAATGAATCTTTGTGCAGCTCAAAATATGCTCGTATAAGGACAAAAAATCGATTCCCGTGATTTCATTCACATTAGCATAGATTTCCCCATGAAGACAGAGGTCCTCTCTGATGCAGAGCTAGTCTAGAGCCAATTTTGGATCAGTTCATTTAGACGAGATGGCGCCTAATTAGGAGGATTGTCGATCAGTGCTGCGATATTGTGCAACATTTCGCTGCTGCACTGGGATCATAGCAAAACTGACACAGACGAGGTAGATATTCTAATCGGTGGCACTAATAAGAGAGCGACCTGCCCTGTATAACGGCATTCGCGACGAGCTGAATAGAATATGGAAGTAGTAAGCAACTCCATCTCGTGTTCGTTAGGCAGTTGCGTGTTTATCAATTGTTTATCAATGTTACCAAAATTTTTTTTTGCACAGACGTTGATAACATTGATAAATAGTTCCTTTCCAGTTATAATCCGAGGGTATAGTTCCCCCTTAAATCGCAGAAACAAGGGCGGGATGAGGCGCGATCTTGGCGATCGATGACCAGACGAACGTTTGAGGGCTGGCGGTTGCATCGGCGGTCGAGTGCAACGTTGCGCCGAGGTTCTCGCTGGTCCTCGTGCATGGACAATCCTTCATGGTCGGCCGGTGCCGGACCGAAGGTGGTCTCGATTCGAAAAGCGAAATTGTCGGGGAGTTGGCGCCGCGAGATCGCTCGACCTCGACGTGCCCTAAGGGCCTTGCAGAGAAATTGCATGCGTAATTACTGGAGCGTGGAGGATACTCGGGGCTGCGTTGCGTATCCGTGTTAAGTAAATTAAGCGCCGGCACACAGCCGTACACCGTGCCACGGATATTGTGTCCCCTTATTCTCTCTACGCATAATACGAGACGTCCTCGAGCACTGAACCGACTGTGCAAACTACAAACGTCTCCGCGCGTCGCGCCGGGGACTGCATCGGCTCTGAATCGGATCTGAACAGTGATTGGAGAACGGGTTAGTTGATATTTCCAATTGGCAGATGCTTGTAAATATTCCGGCGATGCTTCTCGCTTATCGAATTAGGACTTCCGAGTCCCTCAGCGCGTTCGGTGTGTGCAAACCGGGTTCAATTAAACGCCGTATTTTATTTTCAACCGACTTCGAAAAAGGAGGAGGTTACTCAAGTCGATCTGTATGTGCCTTTTATCGCTTTTTTCGCTCTTTTTTCTATGTATGTTCACCGATTACGTCGAGATAGATGGACCAATCGGAACGAAACCTTTTGCATCTTGTAATAGTATTTTCCCGGAATGGTCCCGTGCAAAAAAATTTTACATTTCTTTATTAATTACGATTTTATTTGCGAAAATGTAGGGTGGTGATACCATCGTGAATTCCGCTGAATGTTAGACATTAAGAACAGTAACGACGCGACGTCGTTATCGTTATCGATTGCGGCTTTCAGATATTTATAAATTACGATTTGGAATGTGACAGCTGACAGAGATAAAAGAAAGTGTGAAATAAAAAAAAACTTAAAAGAAAAAATTAAACCGACTTCGAAAAAACACACTAAAAAGTGTAAAGTAATTTCCATTTAATTTATGTGAATACACGCGAACTTAAATACAATACAATCTTTTCGGAGGTGGGGCAAAATTGGAAATTTTAGACACTGAAAATTACGAAAATCCTTAAATTCTTCTAAATACTAATATATTTATATTTAAATAATGTATTTGTATTTAATTGTATTGTATTTAAGTTCGTGTGTATATACATATATTAAATGGAAATTATTTTATACTTTTTAGTGCGTCTTTTTGAAGTCGGTTTAACTTTTTTTTTTAAGTTTTTTTTTATTACCATTTTGCGACGAATAAAATCGCGATGGTTAGTGCAATGAAACTTGGAAATCTATTTAAATGGTCCAAAACAGTCCAATGAGGATGCATGTACAGTATATGTAGAAATAAATGTTTAAACTTGATTTAGAGTAGTGGACCTGACCAGCTTGTCTGTTCTCCGCTTTCGGATTCTACTTAGAAGGCAGACGAACCCGTGCACATTTTTCGGCCTTGATTTTTACAGGATTTCATGTCACAGAATCATGGTTCTCGTGCCACACCAGTTACGAGTCTTGTGGCACTTTCATGGCATATTGTACGGTAACAATAAAAGAGCTCCGGTCCGCGCTACCACCGCTGTCGACAAAACCTGCACCAATTTTCCGCGAGAAAGAAAACCGTCAAACACCCACGCACATAGCTAAAAACACCTCCGCTCGCCATTCCGCGGACAGATTTACTAAACCACGCGTTGCAGAACATTCAGTCGAGGCATTAACTAGTTATGCAACTGTGGTTTGTAACTCTTGTTTTTGGCAAGGACCGAGCTACTTCTTATTGAAAGCATGTACTTTGTTGAAGGTCGTCGAAGATTCTGGAAAAAATCGATTTTCATGTTTTCGCATTTCCAGCACGTAGAATCGTGTTGGCCGACAAGATACTTTTGTTTTATATGCCCCTCTTCGATTAACTATTTCTACGAGGTATTTTGATTTCGGTATTTGATTTTTTTTTTTAGATAAATTCGAAAATATCCGTAAAAATTGGTGCAAAAGTGGTGTCTCTCCGTCTTTAATCATCGATTAAACATGTCTAAACAATCATAATGTATTAATATTGGATATCACTGTATTCGGGAAAGTCTACAGAATCTTTTGCTGTAAAGAACAATTCAATATCTTTTATAATAACATGAAAATATTTGTTTAAAGTTGAAAAATATGTCTTTTTTTAAAACTCCATTTTCTCAAAAACTGGACGTACAGGAAAAAAAATGGAAAACAGATTCGGAATCAGCGCGGAAAACTCTATAAGAATCGCATAGTGGGAATCGAAATACTTTTTGGCTGTTGGACAGTGTTGTTCGAAAAAGTGTGATACTGGATTGAACACCGGAAAAACGTTCAACTGTCAGCCGACTTGGTCACCTGAACGAACCACTCCCACGATTGGCAAGCGGCGCGTCGGGTCACTGACTAAACACCCTCCAGGTGGATTTTCCTCGAGTCTCGCACGTGTGTGTCACGGTTCCGTTCTCGCGCGTGAACATGAACGCGGAGAGGAGAGGATCGCGAGACGTTGAAAGCACGCGTGCACCGAAGAATGTATCGCGCGAGTCTGTGCTTGTATATACGCGTGCATTAGCGACCAGTCAGCGTTTTGATCTCCCACCAGGTTCTATTGTGGCGAACGCTGGGACCAGACCGGCAACAGGCCATCCTGGTAGCAGCCAGTCGTTGCCTAGACCTCGAGACCGTCGCGAGTGTTCATCGGGCCTGTTCAACAATCTCTCTTTCCCTCCTTCTCCCTCTCTTCTTACCACGCGTTCTCCCTCACTCTCTCTCTCCGGTAGACGCGATCGCGAGATCACTACGCTGCGAATATTTGTGCAAATTCGACCGAACGATCTGTGAAAACGAGGACGTTGCTGTACGGGATCTTTCCGAATCAACATTTCAGTTCGTGAAATTCTTCCGTGGAATGCTAACCTCTTGCCGTGCGATTTTCTTCGTGGATACAGCAATTATTGCAGAATTTCGTTATTCGTTTAGCGAATGAAAATTCCGAGTTTCATGCTTGAATGTTGATTACAATAGGATAGAATTGTATTCAGTGAACTGTGCTTCTCGAAACTTCTGACTTGTTGTTGCACGACAAGGGGTTACGCATCAGAAATTACTTTAATGCATAAAAATAACAAGAATGTGTTTGTTCAAAATTAATTTCTTAAATAAATTTTCTCCACGTCTGGCTCGTTGTTGCTAGACAAGGGGTTGAACATTAGAAAGTACTTTAATTTATTCAAAGATTTTTTACGATTTTTGTCATATGACAAGTAATTTCTCGAATAAATTCTCCATGTGTGCATGTTTTGCAATTTTGTGGATACAGCAATTATTGTAGAATTTCGTTATTCGTTTAGCGAATGAAAATTCCGAGTTTCATGCTTGAATGTTGATTACAATAGGATAGAATTGTATTCAGTGAACTGTGCTTCTCGAAACTTCTGACTCGTTGTTGCACGACAAGGGGTTACGCATCAGAAATTACTTTAATTCATAAAAACAACGAGAATGTGTTTATTCAAAATTAATTTCTTAAATAAATTTTCTCCACGTCTGGCTCGTTGTTGCTAGACAAGGGGTTGAACATTAGAAAGTACTTTAATTTATTCAAATAACAAGAATGTTAGATTTTTTACGATTTTTATCATATGACAAGTAATTTCTCGAATAAATTCTCCATGTGTGCATTTTTCTGCAATTTCGGTAAACGGTTTCAGTGTTAAACAGTGTACACCCTCGTCTATACATTTTGGGACGTCTATTGGATTTCTGAAAAAGAGTGCTTATTCTGCTAAAAATTGTACAGATACAGAAATATTCGCAATCTAGTGGTTCTCGCAGTGTAACCCCGAAATTCGTGTGCGCAGTGTATTAGTAGCTGTGATTGAATAAAAGTGTTCCAGCCGAGTGCACCGTCGCCTCTGGATTAGTCTGGGGACATGAGACTGCGACCACGGGATGCCACCTTACTGGTAATTGTTCTTGTAACCCCGGTGACAGTTCGGCAGATAATTCTGCTCGACGGGATCGCTTGCTCGAGCGTGATCGAAAGCTTAATCGAAAGGGAGTTTGGAAGTTGTAGGTTGTGTATCGAAGTCGATTTACTCCACTCGGAAATCGAGGATCTTTAGTGATAAATGACGATGCGATCGTTGCCGTCAGAAAATATAGAACACATTCTTTCCCAGCATCGTACAATCGTTTTATCATTTTGTAAAATCGAAATATTACGTTCAGGCTGCTCTGATTGTTTCGTAATCCTACAATCGTTCTATCATTTTTCAAAATCGAAATATTAATTTCTATTCTTCTCTTTTCATTCGATCGAGCCATTTATGAACAGCGCTTTCTATGAAATTAGATTTACTTTATAAATATTATTCTCCCCATTGTTCTAACCTCATTTTTTAAGATTAGAAAATTGTGTGCTGCGTTCAGATATTTTTACGAAACTTTACAATGGAGAGTATGAGTTGAAAGGGTGCTCTGAGTGTTTCGTAAAGTGATTTTTATTTATAGTTTTCTTGAATGCCTCGAGTTGAAAATGTACATATAATTTTGAACGATGCGAAACGCTCGTGCTTGAACGACGCATGTGTATAATAGTCAAACTTCTATAGGATTTCGTTAATTTCCAACCACGTCGACCACATTCCGCAATTTGATTACATTGAATCCCCGTGGTGACTCCATCACGCAAAAGACTCTAGTTTCCGTCTGATGACTGAAGTTAAACTAGGTACGTTGGACACAGTTTGGACTTGGATGGGTGGATGACTATCTGGAAACTCTCCGGAGTATTAGCTCCAGTCGATTAAAGGATGTGTACGGGATTATAGTTGCGATTTAACAAATTACTAGCTCAGTGTAGCGTAAAAATACGACCGAATATTCTGTTATTCAGAAAAAATAACTACTGCAGGCCTAAAAGATCGACAAATTACATAATTTTCTTCGGTATAATAGAATAATTTAATATAAAGTCGAATCAAAGTGCTACATATCTTAATGTACTAGAAAAAATTTGTATTTCTCTGTATTTTTCGATCTAAAAATGTTTTTTAGGTCCCTTAAAACAGTTCTTCAACTCTTTTCATACTGAAAAAGCATTGTTTAATTCGTTGACGTTTTTAGGCCCGTTACTGTGGCCATAGTTACTACTGCGGGCCTAAAAGATCGACAAATTACATAATTTTCTTCGGTATAATAGAATAATTTAATATAAAGTCGAATCAAAGTGCTACATATCTTAACGTACTAGCAAAAATTTGTATTTCTCTGTATTTTTCGATCTAAAAATGTTTTTAGGTCCCTTACAACAGTTCTTCAACACTTTTCATACTGAAAAAGCATTGTTTAACTCGTTGACGTTTTTAGGCCCGTTACTGTGGCCACAGTTACTACTGAGGGCCTAAAAGATCGACAAATTACATAATTTTCTTCGGTATAAAAGAATAATTTAATATAAAGTCGAATCAAAGTGCTACATATCTTAAGGTACTGGAAAAAATTTGTATTTCTCTGTATTTTTCGATCTAAAAATGTTTTTTAGGTCCCTTAAAACAGTTCTTCAACTCTTTTCATACTGAAAAAGCATTGTTTAACTCGTTGACGTTTTTCGGCCCGTTGCTGTGGCCATATGTTCTATACTTTTCATCTTGCAATTGTTGAAATTATGAAGTTGCTTACATGGAAATTGATTCACATATTATCATTTTTGCAAGCTAAAACATTTTAATAATTTTTAGTGTTCGGTACACGTTTAGTGTTAACCTGAAAGAACACTCTCGCGCGGAAGCAACTTCCAATAAACATCAGCGACGAAACGATGATCTTTGCTTTTACGGGGGTGTCGGTAAAGCCGACTAAAATTCTCACGGAATGATGCGTAATATATTCACGGCTGTCTCCGGCGATTATTCAAAAAGCGTGAGGCGGAACGGCATGGAGCGGCGCGGGTGGACGCAAGGGGTCGCATCTGCGGCGCAACAGGTGCAAGGGTGCATTTGAATAATTGGAACGAACGAGCGAATGGTCACATCGGGGTATCTCGACGGAATCGATCGGCCGCGGTCCAAGTGAATTTCGCCCGGCGAGAAAATCGCAGGTGGCGCGAGCGGGGGCTGTCAACGTCATTGGTCGTTTTATCAAATCGAGCGGGGAGGGTAGAAAAATCATGGGGCGAAAATTATGACGGCGCGTCGCGTCGCGCGAAATTGCGCTTCCCTCCTTCGACCTGTGAAGAGATAATCGAGGGAATTCAGGGTACGCTGATGGCACTCGGCGGAACCGGGCCGGCAGGTTCCAGTCCGATTTGGAATTTGCTTTCTGGCCAGGTTTCCATGCAACTCGGACAATCCACCGGATCGATCGGCTGCGATGAAAGAGAAACGTCCGGCCAGCTTGGCCACTTTAAGTTTCAATTAACGCGCTCGTTACGTGACGGCAAGCGGACAAATGTTTTGCACGTCGCACAGTGGGCTCAAACGCCAATCTAGCTGATGAAAAGTCGTATTTCCAATCACATACTATCACTTATTTTTTTATTTGTCTCCATTCTTAAATCCCTGTTGAATCTTTAAATCATATTCTGTTTTGCTCTGAAGATTTTTTATATAGAGTAATATTTAAGAGTCCCCCAGAACGGTCAGTGCTTTTGCTACTGGTAAACGTTAATATTGAATACGAATATTTTGCCTTTCATGGGGTTTGTAGAAGAAAGTACGTACTTTCATTCTGTAATTACAGAATTTGCAAAAGTTCATGAATTTTCCAAATACCTGTGTTCAAAGGTAGACAATTTTTTACTTCATGCATTTCAGTTTTTTTCGAATGTAAGTAACCAAATTGGCGCGTATCGATCGAATTTCCTGTTTGATTTCGTAATGTAGATTCTGTTCTTTAATTCTTGTATAAATTAGCTGCAAGAACTTGCAAGAAATTGTTTAATGTAACTTTAAAGCTTGTGAATAGTTTGCGATCACTCATAAAGAGGGTTTAAGATTCTTGTGGTTCATAGTACTGACTAAGAGGAGTAAAATATGATTAATCAATGTAGGTCATAAAATTAAAAAATAATAAAAATAATTAAAAAAGAAAAAATTTCTTTGTGGTCCAAATTACCACAAATTTAAAGAATGAGGTTTCCCGGTTACAACGACTCCATACAAGTTGCAATAGGACGCTGCGTTTGATCACTATGATTTTTTATCAGCTAGATTGGCGTTTGGGCCCACTGTGCGTCGTCGTTATTCAAAATTGTACCACGTACCATCGTTTTCGGGAATTTCTATCGTTTTTTTCATAAGGGAGTACCTTGCATTTAATACGTTACGACCAAATTGCCGATCTTCTTGCAAAATAAAAATTGTCTGCATTCATTGTTTGAAATTTTAGAAAATTCTTTCCTAATGAGCATTTTCTATTAGAACAATTGTGCACTGGGATGAATCAGTTCGTTCAATTAACGGATTTCTGTGTCTGTTTGCTGAATTGTTTCATCCTCCGTGCGTCCAATGTTTGATTCGAGTTTTAAACATCAACTACATTTTGAAATTTTGAATCGTGCGACCCGAATTTCACTAATTTCGAACAAATAGAGCGAGTAATATAATTCGAGCGAAATCGATTGTAGCGTACTAACGCGAAAGATTGATGAAAGCCGTGTGGTATTCGATTCACACCGTTGAAGAAAATAGTGGAACCTGTACTACGATTACGGACGTGACTCGCGATTTTAACGGCAAAATCTTGACGGATAGCGTGACCATGGAGCGCGGAATAATTTTTTCTGTAGGAAGTCAGGTGAAAACGTTACATTCTGAAAAAGCCGATTTTTTGCTCCTTAGAACCAGCAATTTCTCGACGATATTAATGTGTCAATTAATCACAGTATACTCGGCCATCAATTCAACTGACAATCCTAAACTACTCTTGTCCGTTCCAATAATTATAATTTCAAATTGGGTAGAACTTTGTCGCGGAGCTCATTTTTTAACTGTTTCTTTCGCATTTCGAAATTCGCCGATGCTGAAATGCTTGTAGCACTTCTCGGAAAACAGATGTTTAAGATCCATTAGGACGGCGCATGTTTATTATTTCTAATTCCCACAAATTTCCATCGTGCAAATAACAATCTCTCCACTCTAATTCGCAGAAGCTTCTCACTTCTAACTTCGCAATTAGACGGCAGGCTTCTCATTTATAATTCCCATAAATTTCCATCGTTCAAATAACAATCTCTCGACTCTAAATCGCAGGGAGCAATCGCCAAAGATCGCGTCAAACTTATTCACGAAACCTTGCAATCTAACTGAGTAGTTTAAATGAAAGCTATCCAAAGATCAACACGGACATTTCTTCATCGTGTACCATCATCATCATCATCATCTTAAACCCGCTGTTGAAAACCTCTAAGAAAGACTCACGGGAGAAGTTCGACGTCTTTTTTAATTGTCTTGATTTTCTACCGCGTCAAAGTTTTTCACGAAACCTTGCAATCTAATTGAGTAGTTTAAATGAAAGCTATCCAAAGATCAACTTGGACATTTCTTCATCGTGTACCATCATCATCATCATCATCAA
>CM052282.1:5985310-6045608 GCA_028455765.1 Lasioglossum oenotherae | reverse complement strand
GTTCCTCAACTTTTGAGAAATTTAACATTGACGACAAAGTAGAATTTAGTACTTTAACAATCATTTCTATGTTAACTACAGAAGATTTTTTATGAAGAATTCGTGTTCCTCAACTTTTGAGAAATTTAGCTTCGACGACGAAGTAGAATTTAGCACTTTAAGAATTGTTACAGAAGATTTTTTATATAAAATTTGCATTCCTCAACCTGTGAGAAATTTAACTTTGACAACAAAGTAAAATTTAGCACTTTAAGAATTGTTTCTATTTTAACTACAGAAGACTGTTTATGTAGAATTCGTGTTCCTCAGCCATTGAGAAATTTAGCTTTGACAGCAAAGTAGAATTTAGCACTTTAAGAATTGTTTCTATTTTGCTATAGATTTTTCTTAAATTCGATAGACTTTTCTCGTTCGACATATCGAAGTCTGTAAAAATCAGCGACCGGTTATCGATACGCGAGAGGAGAGTTAAAAATGTGTTGCACAGTGTAATTGTCTGGCAATAACCTGTCACGAGCACGCCGTACGTTCGAGGAGTTGTTAGCAACCCGAAGTTTGCTCGAGCACATTAACTCGCTTATGAATACATTCGATTAATTAAAAACCTGCCTCGCCGTAATCACGGTGAGAGTAACCAGTCGTTTACGCGAGCAACGAGCGTGCCCTAGGAACACGCGAAGCGAGACGCAAGCACGAAAGTTACACCATACTCATACTGAAAAAAGTCTATTATCAACACACACCCAAGTTAATACATACTGCCACAGCATCGGTGAAATTAAGAAAAACCAAGCAATGTAGTTAGAAATTATCCATTATGTGTCGATAAAAGTATCAAATAGAATTTCGAGTTTCTATCTCATTAGATAGTTATTCTCATACCATAATTTTTCAAACAGAAAATCTAATAATTCCAGCATTTGAGCTTTGTGTATGATAATTAGACTGCGGATTTTATGCATTTACTTAAAATAGGTACGTACAATTTAAAGCAGTGGACATATTAAAAAGACTTACGGACGTCAGTGTATTAGTTTCAACTGTGTATAAGATAATTAGAAGAAGAAAAATTTTCTAGGTGGCCCCTGTTTTTTGCAAGTGATGGAGAAGTTTTTTTATTTTGCATAAAGATCCGTATTCTAATGATAATGTAATTATCTTGCCACTTCCACTGAAATTTTTATGGAAACATATTCGTAGCTGTGAGAAGTGGGATGAATAAAATATTAAAAAATTGTTGCGAACCGCTTTGAAAATGGAGTTACACAGCGAGCCGGTTGACAGACTTTGAAGTCACAAGTTCTGCTGGATATCATCAGAGACGGTGCTAATGAAGCCAGTACATTCATTCCGATGCTTTCGCTTTGAAAACAGCGTAGCTGTACCGCGAGCTCAAAATTACAGCGGGTCATTTGCATGAACGGTAAATCGTTTAATTAGCGAAAGGCCACTAATTGACCGTTTCCGCGGAAGGTATTCGATCGGCGAGCGCGTCGCGTCGGTGCCCCGAAAAATCGGTAATCCGTGTGATGGATAGACATTATTGCCGCTTTCTCGGTGTTGCAACAGGCTGGCCAATGGCAGCTCCATCGCCGGGGCATCAATGAAAGAGAGGATCCAGGGCCGCTGTGTTACGAGCCGGTGAGCTTGCTCAACGTCGTGGATAAAGAGGGGAGAGAGAGAGAGAGAGAGGCGGCCCGCGACATGGAGAAAAAGAGAAGGAGAGGCTTCTGCTTATATGGTCACTGATTACGGTGGGGCCAAGGGCCCGAGGGCCTTGGGACCGCTATTCTTAGAAGATGGGTCCTCCTGCCCTCCCCCTTTCTCGCTCCGTCTCCCCTCTCTCTTTCGCATCGAAGCTTCCGTATCTCTCGTCTCGCTCTTTCACGTGGTCGGCTCTTCTTGGCTGTTTTGCCCTCGCCCCCACCCCTTTGGGCCCCTCGTGCAAGGCCCCTACAGCGATTCCTAATTACCTGTACTCGCGTACGTTCGTCTCTCTGTTTCTCGTGTTGACTCTCCTCCTCTCCCCGACAAACGGCATGCATAATGCATTTAAAGATCGCGTGATAGTGGCCGATTATGCGGTCGCCGGGGCCTCCTTTTCCGCGAAAGGAGTCGCGAATTGGGCGCCGCGGACCGTGACCCAACCGAAGTGGGCGTGGCCGTGCGAAACATACTCTACGAGGATTATCATGAATGGAGCTAGAGACACAGCTTTCCCATTCGCCGGTAGACGTCGAACCTGCTGCGGGAGTTTTCAATTTTTAATGCGAACACTTCTTTAGACGCGCCGGACAGTGAACGAGTCTGATCCGTCACGCTCCGAGCTGAAACGCTACTCGGGTAAACTCGGCTACTGTTTTCTAATTTGTTCTGCAGTTTCGGAATGAAAACGTATTTAAAAACATCAATGTATTATCTTCGTTCTCTCGAAAACATTAATCTTTCAATTGTTCTTCTTCATTTTAAGAACGTGCATGCCGACATATCTTTCAAGCTAGAATTATTGTTTGTGCCTTTTTCATACTACACCATGTGCTGTCTTGAAATTTGATTGAATAGCAACTACAATTTTCTTCCTACATGACGAGTATGCTCATCTTTAGACAAAATCTTTTCATAACGAGCATACTCGACACGAACAGTTAACAGGTTAAAGAAAGACTGACATTTTGATTTGGCTCCTGTATTTTGGGAACGATAAGTAAAACTTTTATTAGCGGTGTTTGATACGTTCAAAATGGACACATTATAAATAAAAGGGTTCGAACAGTGACAAGTGTGGAAGACACGAACGGTTCGCTGTAGGAGCGACGCCGATTGCAATAACACGAGAGCCGAGAAACGCAGACGTGGTCTTTAGCGGAAGATATTACTTAATAGTGGCATAAGATTGCCGTCATCGTCCGCAACACCGATACTCGTTGCCTCCCCAGCGACGCTCGTCAAATTACACTCGGATCGGTTTCTAATTCGCGACGAGGCTCGAACAAGAATTTCTACGGTGTTCCGGTGTCGAGTCAGGCTCTGATGTATAACTCGGGCAATTAAATTGGAAGCTGTGCTCATTAAGACGTTGCATCTCGTTCCGAATATAGTATCATTATCACTACAATATTCGTGTTTCATACAAAATTACGATATCTACAATTCGGTATCAAGTTTCGCACTGAATTATTCCAATAGCTATCTACATATCTACCTATAACACTGTCCAACAACAAATTTGATTTTAATATGCTGTTGGGTCCTTCTTATAGTGTTTTTTGCGCTGATTCCGAATCTGTCCTTAATTTTTCTCCTATACGCACAGTTTTTGAAAAACATGGCTTTGAAAAAAAAACATATTTTTCAACTTTAAGCAAATATTGTGGTGTTTAAACATGTTTAAACAATCATAATGCATTAATACTGGATATCACTGTATTCGGGAAAGTCTACAGAATCTTTTGCTGTGAAGAACAATTCAATATCTTTTATAATGACATCACAATATTTGTTTAAAGTTGAAAAATATGTTTTCTTTTTCAAAGCCATGTTTTTCAAGAACTGTGCATATAGGAGAAAAAGAAGAACCCAACAGTATATTGAAATCATAAAAAAAGTTGAAATTTGTTGGACAGTGTAATCCGAGTTTAACCATTCATGTATTGCAAATTTTCAAGGGAAATCTTGAAATATTCCATAAATTCGTACGAGAAATCACGACGACGAAATTCTCAGCGTAGAACGGTTAATTATCAATTTTCGAGCACCCTTCTTAATAATAAAATCGTATTATTAGCGGCAATTATGAAGTTTGTGTGGCACTATTATTTTATACAGCAACAAAGCGTCTATTAAAACTTTGTTAATATCTTTTTAACGTGGCCTATATCGTCTCCTCAACCCGAAGACATTTCGCGGAATCACGGGCACTCCTGAATATGCAAATCGAAGACAGCCGACGAGATTCGAGATATCGGCGCGCTAATGCTCGGTTTTATCTTCCCTGCCGATAGATTCCGGCGTATCCGTTATTTTTGAACACGTCCGAGACTGTTTGCCGTAATCTGTGGCGTCGGTAGCCGTCGGCTGACCGGCAACCATAAATCCTTCGAGTCGAAGTCCTTGAACCAGACGACTCGTCCTTGTGAATTCGCGAATTACGCCGAGTCACGAGTATGGAAATTAGCTCAATTGGTTAGTCGCCCGGAGGTTTCGGAAAAATACGGCTCCGCAACGATCGTGGTCCACTTTCCACTGTTCCTTTTTGCGACGTTAAGTACAGAGTCCTTCTCCGTTAATTGAGAACGGAATTGTACAAGCTTAACACTTTCTTATTGCGTCTCTTGTCGGCCGGAACGCGACGTTGCCTCGTTACGTACACGTACGTTTACTAATTGCGTCGATCATTATAAAAATGGTCCAAGCGGAACGTCAGAAAACCTCAAATTATCGATTCGCGACCATTTTTATTCGTTTTTGTAAAATCGTGGAAAATTTGAATATTCAATTAGATTGATGATTCGGTCGTCAAACATAGCTTAATCGCGCGATAAAAAATTCTAAATATCACGAAGCGAAAAATGTTCTACATCGGAGAAAGAAAGGTCAATTCAATATTCTTAATGCGCGAGTTAATGAAATTATTTCGCTGCCATTCCGTTCGAAACAGTATTGTGCTTTTCATCGAGTTTCTTGTGATCGAATTAAACTTCACAGGATTACAGATTCATAGTGCTATTAAAGAATTAATATGTAATGAAATCGGATAACAATTCTTTTCTTCATTACGATGTTTGTTTTTGCAGTAACAATACCAAAACCAATATCGGTAAAATTGTTGATCTTATTATTTTATGCACTTGCAGTGTTGTAATATGGTTTTTGTAATATTTAGATTGTTTCTACCGAAACTTCGGAAGCTCGTTCGATGGATTTTCGACAGTATCGATACCGGAAACCCATTTTCCGCCAAAATTATGGGCGTAAACGTTGAGCGCACTTTTCGGCGACTGTGTAAAAGCGTGAAATCCGTCGTTTATAATCGCGTTCGAGAAAAAGTGCGCAAGTATGCGATGATATTTTTCGATCGGCACATGCACCGATAAACGCGACGCCGCGCCATGCGGCGGAAGTGAAATTATTCCTATTGATATCCGCGCGAAGCAATTATCAGCAGTGGATAGGGGTGCGATGCTCGATTAGGCGCGTATTCAGACGCGCGATCGGAACCGTGCAATCAATGTATCGCGGGGGCCGTCACGTAGAATTGACTTCGACAGTTTCCGGTTTTCGTTTCTTTATTCAACGGGGGCGGCAGCCGCGCGTATTTCTTCGAGCATCCCCCGTCGCCCTCGATAATGCGTTTTCCGATTTTTCGTCGGCGAGCGCCGTGAGTAACCTACCGTTTCTGAACCTACCGTGTCCACTGAATTTCCAGCAGGCTGGAAAATCTCGACGCGGTCGCCGAGCCACGGGAAATTGAATTTAGTGCGCCGCTGGTGAAATGAAATTCAATTATTAGTAATACAGTCGAGCCGCGATTGAAAAAGAATGATAGAACCACCCGAGGAAAAAGGACAGAGAAGGAGACAGAGAGAGACCGACCAAGATCGCGAATTTGTACGTGTATGTATGTTGGTCTCCGTGTGCGTATGCGTGGGATGAAAGAAAGAGAGGAAGGGGGAATGGCGGATAATAGAGGCGGAACGGCGAACGCGAGCAAACGAAAATTCGTCGTGTAAAATTAATCGCCGACTTAATTACCGGCTTTCCTCTAATTAGGCCTGGCAAATGATCTTAACCGCCGGCGAAAAATGGGGCGGAGAGTCATTGTCCCGATACGAACTGTCGACGGCTACGATTTTCATATCGCTGCTCCGGAAGTATAATGACACAACTGTAAAAATTGAAATTTTACAGGACAAGCAAAAGAAAAATAATTCGAACTTGTCTTAATAGAATGGCCTATACAGGGTGTCCCAAAATTCGTGAAAATCCCGGAAGGGGGTGGTTTTCCTGAGACCGTTTCAAGCGACATTTTCCTTTGCAAAAATGTTATCCGCGGCTTTGTTTAGGAGTTATTAACGAAAAACACGGACCAATCAGAGCGCGACCTAAACGCGAGTTGCCACAGTCGGCCTGGCGTGCCAACTGTCGATTGGCCGACAGTTATTCGTTAATAACTCCTAAACAAAGCCGCGGATAACATTTTTGCAAAGGAAAATGTCCCTTGAAACGGTCTCAGGAAAACCACCCCTTTCCGGGATTTTTACGAATTCTGGGACACCCTGTAGATTCGGTTTCATTCTTTTACGCGAGTAGTTTATAGACATTGTGGGTTATCATTGCAATTTTTATACAAGTAATTTCAATTTATAAAATAATAAATACCAGCCTCACATTGTTCTTTTGAAAATGCGTCATTATACTTCCGGAGCAGCGATATAATATGATGTTGCAAAATATGAAAGAAAACCTTATTGCAGATGATTGCAGAATTATTCTAGAAAAGAATGATGACTATATAATTGATTAATTGATTAAAGCTGTATTCTTTAGAATTTTACCATTGAATTTTATTTTCAAATCGAGCACGAACTTATGCAATCGTTACACACAAAAATATGAATTCTACATTACAAAACATTTATGTAAAGTTTAGGAACTTATACAATTTTTCAGACTCTTCTGTTCCCCGGTTCAGATCCACGGGACGCTGTCATTTACGCGGATACGTCTTAATAATTGTGAAGCACGAAACACTACACTTTTCAGGCCACAATCAAAATAGTTCTGTTTTTTCCGGATAAAAATGTTCTAATCACTGTAACTGTAAAAGAAAAGGTACGGCAAGGGTGGATTTAGGGGGGAGGGATATGTAGCGTTTGTTAATTGGCCGCGGGTGTGTCGGAAGGACTTTCGGTTGAGGAGTGGGAAATTGTCAAAGAAATTCCTTTTCGTATTGTCTTCGGTCGTCAATGGCGTGATTTATGATTGTATATCTGCGGGGTTGAAGTTATCCGAGCGCGGTGGTGGTGGGGGGGGGGCGGTTGGTTCGTATGCGTTTTTTGCCTGCTGTATATGACGTCCTTTTCGGGTATATTGCCAGTAGTCGAGCCTTTGTGCCCGCAGCAATAATATGAAGGAAAGGTACGCGTCGGAACGCGGATGATCTCGAAAAATAAATATCTCCTGAGAAACGATTTCTTTTGTTTCAATCGATCAGCCTTGATCGAATACATTGTACGATGGGAGGGCAGAATTTCCGCGCAGAAATCTCAGAACTATTTTGATCGTGGTCGGAGTAACTTCTCGTTCGCTGTCACGATTTTGGAAAGTGTGTTGTGTAGTGATTGCATAGAAGCGTGGTGTGTTGTGCTTCGGAAGATGGAGACAGTCATTCGGACGTACTCGTGTGAGTAAACAGTAGTGTGCTGTGGATCCGTCGAAGGAACAGAAGATTCTGAAAAATTTGTAGGTACACTTTACATCAGTATTTTATAATGTAGAATTAATATTCTTATCTGTATAATATTATTTCGGATTCCTTCTTAAGCAAAAACACAGGGTTGATTCGTCTAAAAATATAGAGATTTATTATTAATTACAGAACAAAAAATATTTACATACTTCCCACCTGTCACACTAACCTAAAAATATAGAGAATCAACAATTAGATGTTTGTGCTTCGCTATTTTCTCTCCACATACAATCTTCTTTATAGAAACCTGCACTTGTAGATTTCTGAACTTAACATTTCATTAACTCGTTTCTCACGAATTATCGAGGTAATTAATTATTATATTAATCGATTGAATTGAATGGATATAAGGTTTTCATTCACATTTTGCAACCTCCAATTTATGATCCGAATAGGCAGGAAGACGGAACGCATTTTGTCTATACGTATAGCTTCACATAAACAAATCTTGCAGAAACTATGTAACAGCTTGTATCTCAATAACTATTTGTTTGCGGCATATTTTTTTAATTAGGAAATCTCTTCTGAGATTTATTACAACATAATGCACATTATAGAGTATTACAAAGTATAATGAATAACGAGAACGTTACTAACATTGTAAAAAGAAAAGAAGACCCTCAGGCACGTAGGTTACAAGTATTTGCGACGTATTAGTTTCAATCTTTTTCTATTAAAAACAAACATTAACAACGATTTTGCGGCAAGTTTCTTTTACAAATGTCCACCGACCCAGAGGTAGATTCACCCCCAGAACGGACGGCCATTACTTTATACACAGCCTGTACAAATCTGGCTGAAATCACAGTTGTATAGGAGAGCCTAACGCTTCCCACGTAGCCCACTTTCTGCCAAAAATCGCGCGTATTTCGTCGCTCCGGAGAGGTTCAGTTATTTTTGCGACGAGCCTTGCAGATAGCTGCCAGGCGGGGTACCCTAATTAATTTCCCTAGGCCCCTTTGTACGAATGTAACGAGCAGATTCGACGGGAGATAGGCGCATCGCGCGGCTGGATAGAAAACCGTGTTCCAAGATAGAACGAGCGGGCCATCTGATCGGGCGTAAAGCGAAGTTGATAATTAACGAGTTTGCGCGGCGTGTCGACGTCGGAAACAAAAGCGTTGCGCGCCCGGTGTGTCTCGGCCGTGTTCTTGATCTTCCTACGCCGAACGAACTTCCGGGTGGTTTGCGGCGTGCTTCGCCGCAACGCCTTTGAACCGTTAGCCTAGAAGACCTTGAGACAATTGCTTTGTGGATCCAGCGAACGGCTGCTACCCGAAGAGTACGCGGTCGGCTCAAAAACTGTCCGGAAAAATACTTAAAAAATGAATAATCTCAAGTGAGAACGTTGCCATTATTTCGTAAATTTTAACCAAGAATTTTCATTTATTTTGGTTCAGACCATAGCATTCATACATTCATTTTTACCACGCTTATATTAACTTGCCGAGTTGTCGTTGTTGTATGCGTCAAATCTTGTAATCGAATTTTAAACCACTTCCCGATAAGCTAGAGACTTGAAACTTTAAACATAGCTCAGAACTGGGTGACAATGCTATATTAAGAAAACAATTTTTTAAAAAAACTATGCGTTTCGGAGATATAAACTATTAAAAATTTAACCATTACACAATATGGCGGCGCCCTTACCTGTCGAAAACGCTGCAATAGCTCCTGTGTGAACGATTGATCCTACAGAATGGAAACTTCAATTTGCAGCCGCCATGACACAATATTTTTCCTTTTACAAAAGATGGTTGAATTTACTGGTTGAAGTGGTAATTAAAATCGATTACAAGATATGTAAAGTCTAAAAAGTAGAAAATAAAGAAATATATAAAAAACTTTTTATAAAAACCACGCTTATATTATATTGCACTAAAAAGGAGAAAATAATTTTTTTACACATTAACGACAATAAATAAAAACGTGGAACACCTACGAAGATTGCGTCAATACAGTTTAGTGCTCTACGCTTTTATTTATTGTCGCTAATGTGTAAAAAAATTATTTTCTCCTTTTTAGTGCAATTGAATATAAGCGTGGTTTTTAAAAAGTTTTTTTATATATCTTTTTTTACTTAGATTGCGGATGTTTATGCAATTTTTAATATTTGTAGGCAAATTTAAAGAAAGTGCAATGAAATAAAATCCTATTTTTAATTAGGACACTCTTTGTAGGTCAAAACGAATAAAAATAGTATTGAATTCTATCAAATTGTATGTTCTAGCATTTTTTGAAAATTTCCATAACCCATAAATGCACAAGAATCCGCAGTCCAGTTATATTGTTCCGTTATTTATAGGAAAAATTTGCCCGAAACTTCGTGACTTTTATTTTTTTAATGCGAAACACATAACTGAAAAAGGAGCTCATGAATTTGAATAAAAAAAAACTGTTTATCTTGACAGATTCACACACAGTTCGTGAAACGAGGGACGAACGAGGGTCAAAGTGCAGTAGGTCAAACGCTGAATGTTTCACGTAGCACTGTATAATAAACATGCTCTCTCGGTCAAGAGGAACTGTTAGGATTGTTATAAAACATGGAGAAGGGAACAGAATCATTTATGGGGATGGAAACAAACAGTGATCCATATACGATATTGCGGGTTTTTTTTGTGGAACAGAATATTTATAGTGAGCCAGAGTGTATGTCACAAATCAAAGCGTAACCATAGAAGATATGCATGGCTGTAGCGTAGTTTGAAAAATCTGAACCCGAATGAAGAATGTTTAAAACAATGTACGCAGATTTGAGTGCACGCGTTCCAGTTTATTGTTGTAGGTGTGCATAGAGTAAAGAGTACTCGTATGGTAGAGGTAGTGTAAAAAAGAGAACGAGTATGAAAATGACGAATGTTCAAGGGTTGAAACGAAAGGGTAGTTTTTGTTAGCGAGCTGGTATTTCCGAATATTTGGTACGATTTCAGTAAGTACTCCTGTGTCGATTATAAGTGCGATTATGTTACGATAAACCGTTTCGAAACGCAAGCTTTCCGTTGATATCGCGAGGGATTTATTGAAAATAATCCTTGTAATACGTATAATGCATATTTGCCTTATTGAACGGTTCTCGTGTCCGACGTACATAACAATGATCAATGCAGCTCTAACAAAAGCATCGTAATTCTGCTAATGGTTCCTGCGAATGCGAAATGTTTAATATAATACGGACATCATAAATATTCGGACGCTCTAAAAAAAAACGATAACTTTGTTAATATTGTACTATTCGATTTGAACTTTTTCGGGAAGCTAGAGCAATTAGTTTACTACAGGATGTGAAAAGAAATTTTTTCAAAAATTGCGTTTGGTAGGAATCGTAGAGAAAATACTAAAAGTCGCATTTTACAACTTTTTTATGCGGGCCTATATTGAAATTTTAAAAAATACGTTTTGTAGATCTGTGTCAAGTATTTGCACTGTGAAAGTTTCATAGAAATCGGTTGATGCGGGAAAAAACGACAGGCATTGAAAGATGTAAGAATGCTTAGATTGATTGCAGTTAGAAGCCGAAAATCGTGAAAATCTGCAATTTTTACCATCTTTAATCGTTTGTAGCTCATTGCAACGTCGACCGATTTCGGCGAAATTTTCAGGAATATGTTTAATTCGCACGGATCTACGAAACGTGTTTTCTAAATTTTTGGAAAAATATAACTTTTAGTATTTTCTCTGCTATTCCGACAACTTGCGTTTTTTTTTTTTAATTTTGTCACGTTGTGTAGCAAACCAATTGTTCTAATTTCTCCAAAAAATTTCAAGTCGTGTATTCCAATATGAAGAAAGTTATGGTGTTTTTAAGAGTGTCCGAATATTAGTGGGAGTCACATGTACGTGGAACGAAACATGTAAGTTCGAACAGAAACATTTTAAACATAAAAGAGGACTGTTTTCTGAATCTCGATCGACAATTGTTTAAACTACAATTAATGTTATTGGCGCTCGATATGGAATTTAATTCGACGTTTTGATCTTAATTTAAGACCATTTTCAAGAATAGAAAATGTCATAATTTGTTCCGTAACCTTTAAGAATTTAAAATAATGCTTTATGTATAAGCATGTCAGTTTTTACACGTTTCTTGAGATCTTTTACTTTCTGCTTGTGTGAAAACACGTTTACCTAACCATTAAAAAATGTCTTTGATTAATTCTTACAGATGCAATACTGAAATTTTCTATTCTTGAAAATGGTTTAAATTGAGACCGAAACGTCGAATTAAATTTCATGTGATATTTTTGCAAATTTGCTTATTTTCCAATTGATCGAATCAGAACGCCAATAACATTAATTGTAGTATAACAGAGGACTGTTCACAGTAATGTCTCGAGTACTTTTCTATGACCAACATATTTGTGACATTTTTCTGATTAAAATAAGACCAAACACGGCATAATTCAGAGTATATTTACTCGTTCACGTCCATTGTCCATGTGAATTCATGTTTCTATCCAAATAGTGTCATATTTGGTATCATTTTAATTCGAAAAATGTGCCAGTATTTGTCAGTAAAAATTTCCTAAAACGATCATTAACATCAAGAGATTTATTGTATAAATGTTATGTTCACTCGCTACCCTCCTCTAGGTTCGGCGCTATCGGTAAGAGACAGTCTCATAGCTGTTGCTCTAACGTTAATCCGACAGTACCTCTGAAAAACAGCGAGCCCGATAAGAGTGGGGTTGGTGTCGAGCACTGTCATCCTCGGCGATCGCTCGTTGGAACAATGCTCGCCGGTCGTTCGGTATTATTATAATAAATGGTTGCGTGTTGCTTGTCTGTTGCAGAAAAGTTGCTGAACAGCGAGGGCCGCGAGCTGCGACGGGCCCTCTTCTCCCTGAAGCAGATCTTCCAGGTGAGTTTACAATTCGCGCGATACCTGCGGGATCGGGAACGGAGGACCGAGCGAGCGGCCGTGCACGCGCTGCCGATAAAGACAGCCAGCGGAAGGGAAAGATAACGAGAAAGATGGAACGGCGGGGTGCGCGAGGAGCGAAGGGGAAGAGGATAGAGTAAAGAGGGAAAGGATAGCGCAAAGGAGGCAAGAGGAGGAAAATATATTTGATAGGCGGAGAGGAAAGGGCAGGAAGACAGGGGCTATTTTTACGCGAAGCTACTCGCCCGACGAGTAAATATTTGCATGGCGGTTCGAGCGAGTGCATTTTCTCTCCTTTCTTCTCTGTTACATCGCGCCAACCCTCTCCTCCTTCTCTCCCTTAGCCGCGTCCCTTTCTATCCGTCGTATCTCGATAACCGCGGCCCTTTGTCTCGCAAATTCGTTATTCGTCGACGCGAGGCATGCACGTCGCATTCCAATAATTTTCACCGGCATTGTACTCGACAGCTGCGAATACCTGCAGCCTCCTGTATGTACACACGTAATGCTCGCGTAACTTGTGGGGGCGGTGTGCGTGCCCGCGAGCGCGCGATCCTCGAGTCTGAACGATTTTCTAGTCGTCGAACAGTGGAAACCGCGCAAAAATGGCCGAAGGCCAATTTTTCAAGTTGATGATTTTGAATATTTCTCTCTGTTAAAATCAAAATTAATTTGTATATGTATTCGTCGTACACTGAGAAAAAAAGTAGTTACTTCAATAACACGCGTGTTATTGTACTTTTTTACTTCGATGAATATCAATGTATTCTTTTCAATAGTATGAAATTTAGAAGCAAATCGTCATGTATTTGAATTGTCTATCATGAAATGATTGAAAATAGTATTTGATTCAATACCGTATATTATATTATTATTCGTAATAGTTCTTTTTTTCCTTCAATCAGATGTTGTTAAAAAAATTTGAGAAATGTATTGATTTATACTGGAATTGGTTCGAGGCCATATCTTATTTTTTTGAAAACATTGATGGTCAAGGTATTGGCTTATATGATTGGCGGAAGTGAGTTTTGCTATTGAAATTCAATAGTATTAAATATTAAAATAAGTTGATATGATATTGGCACTATTCAATAGTACATCTTATTGAATCAACATATATTTTGCTTGTTTCGACAGGATTGTTTTCTCAGTGTAGAACATCGAATAAGGAATTCTCGCAAAGGAAGTGCAACATTTTTCGTGCACCCCCTGTACGATCAAGAATCTTATTGAGAGATTTGAATTTGTTAGAACCGATAGAAAAAGCTTAGTCTGTCGATAAGAAATGTTGTATTTCGCGTGAAATGGAACTTCTCGCGAATCACAGTATCAATACCTTTTAATTAGTCGTGGATCGAGTTCTCCAACCGGAAATAGAATGAATTTGATTGGTGGATGTAATCCTTTTGAACTTTCCTTCCATCGCTTCCGGAAGGAAGAGCAAACTCCGTAGGAGGCGTGTTTATTCGAGCCCCGACTTTCTTAGCTTCTTTTTCCCCCTCTCTTTCTCTCCCTCTCCTACAATTAAATCTAGCAATTAGCCGACAGAGAAGGATCCCCTTTACTACGGTGGTGTTCGAAGTTGAAAACTCCACACGAAAAGAAATCCCATTAGACCGGAAGCTATCGGTGCTCCTAAGTGATGGATGAGTTTATTGTAGAATTATATTAGAATTGTGATGAATGGAGCCGGTGTCTAACGCGCGGTGCTCGATAATCTCTTGTTCGGCCGAACTGTCCTAATTGTTTCACTAATTAACCCGTTCTGCAGGAACTTGCCTCTCTTCCGCTAAAACAAAAATGCGCCCGAGCAAACCACCCGACATTTACAATGGATATCATGATAGCCGAAGCTCGATAATATTTTCGTATTTCTTCTGATCTTCTTTCGTTATCTCGATTAGTTTTTATTGTATTCTCGTTAGCTTTTAACCCTCTTTTCTTTCGGAGCGGAATGAAGGAAAAAATTTGTTTGCGGAAGTATAATATTTGTGAAGTTTTATCGATTTTTACAAGATATAATATACAACAAATAGCATTCGTAGAAAATGTTTGGAAATTTTTCATTCGTCTTTTCATTCCCTTTTTTGTCAGGGAGGAGGTTAAATAGACCGAGCACTGAATCGGTATAAATGAACAATACGTTCTCACCAATTGCATAATATTTTGAATACAGCATTTATCACATCTGTCATGTAATCTCGGCATCATAGTTTTTGAAGATAAAATACAGGGTGTCCCAAAAAGTGTTGTACCTGCTTTGTGTAGGGACGGGAACTTTCATTTCGCATGAAGATGCGCGATCTAATTACAAGCAACAAAGCGGCCGGTTAAAGAACCCTCCCGTTCATATTGCATTTCAAGGCGGCTCGTGGAGGGTGCTATTTACGATCGCGGTCGTTCCCCTTCAGCGACGAAAATCTAGCGAAAACAATCCTGAAATTCGTTCTCCCGCGGATCCCTTATCGTTTCAATTATCAAGCCGGCTAGCTACGAAATTAATTACAAACCAGAGATCTCCTGTTCGCCGAGATTCCGTGGACCCCGACCGGTCTCCTGTTTCCCTGAGAGAGGAGTGCGGTCGCTCTTGGGTCGCACCCAGTGGATTTATCGCGGAGGCATCGATGCAACGTTCAATTTCGCTTTCTTAATCCGGCCAGGCTAATCGACCGTGCAATTTCGCGGAGATACTTCCGGTTCGCGGGGTGTTGTCCGGTCGCGATCGTCCAATGAGATCGCGAGACGTCTCTCGACTTCGCTCGGGTAACCGGCGAGTTTAATCAAACTTGGTAGATTTTCCATTATGTCCGCGACTTCGCACCCGTGGCGGCCTAACTAATTCCATTTACCTTATCCGCCCCCACGGCTGGCTTAAGCGGAGACGCCGAGAGAGGGGGAGAGAGATAAATCTCCTCCGGGATCGGATATCAAGCCCGGCCCCGAGACTTCGTTCTTCCTCTCTATCTCCGTTCGTTTCCATCGGAACGCCGGGAACCGATCATCTCTTCCGGACCTTAATCGGCTTTTCTCTTGTTTCCGCTGAACGCGCCTCTCGTCGGGACACGTCGCCCTCGAAACATCCGAGGTCTTTTGAACGCGACAGCCTCCGAGAAATCCTGCAACTCGAGATCCGAAATAATTGGATTGTTAGGCAAACGAGAACGGGCCGACGGATTCCGTCGCTAACGTTTTTCTAAATTCCTGTCGCGAACCGGGTGTTCTCTGTCACAAGGAAGACGGTCTCTCGTGGAATTTTTCTATGGTTCGAGCTCAATCGATATCATTTTAATATTCGGTTAACCGATATAATCTTCTATGTGTCGTCTTTCACCACACTGAGAAAAAAGAAGTAGTTACTTCAATAACACGCGTGTTATTGTAATTTTTTTACTTCGATGAATATCAATGTATTCTTTTCAATAGTATGAAATTTAGAAGCAAATCGTGATGTATTTGAATTGTCTATCATGAAATGATTGAAAATAGGATTTGATTCAATACCGTATATTATTATTAGTAATATTTCTTTTTTTCCTTCAATCAGATATGTTGTTAAAAACATTTGAAAAATGTATTGAGAAAACATTGATGGTCAAGCTATTGGCTTATATGATTGGCGGAAGTGAGTTTTGCTATTGAAATTCAATAGTATTAAATATTAAAACAAGTTCATACGATATTGGCACTATTCAATAGTATATCTTATCGAATCAACATATATTTTTTTTTGTTTCGACAGGATTTTTTTCTCAGTGCAGTGTTGGGCAAAAAATTAATCAACGATTGACGACTAAATTTCTACTTTAATCGTTAATCGCAACTAACAATTAATCTCCTAGTTTAGTCGTTAATTGCGGTTAATGATTAAATACTTATTAATCGTTAATCGGATAATTGATTAATGATTATTGCTGAAATTTCGAAATGAAATACGTAATCAGAACTGTACGAATACTGAAAACAATGTAAACTGAGTTTAGGTGTATTGTCATTTGGTCCATAATACAAATTCTGTTTACGTGCTTTTATGTCTTTTTTTCGATGATTCCTTTTTTTAATCAACGATTGACGATTAAATCAATCGATTGAATGAATCGCCGATTTATTCGACGATTTCTTCATTTAATCAACGATTGACGATTAACTTCATCAATCGATTGAATCAATCGCCGATTATTCGACGATTTCTTTTTTTAATCGTGTACATTAATCAATCAATCATGATTAAAATTTTAATCGATTGATGCCCAACACTGTCTTTCACAGTTTATTCATGGGGGTACACTCGTTTCCGAACGAGAGAAAATATGTTTGCGAAACTTCAACGCTAAAGAACCGTTTAATTTTTTCGCAAAAAATTTCCAACTTTTTTTCCAAATTGCCTTCAGAATGACGCTCGAGATCAAAAATTTCTGTATATTAATTTCTGCTGGTACATTGCACAACAACAGCGATCGTAAAGCTTCGTTAACTTCTTTGAAACATCTGTGATGTTCCGTTCACCGAAAATTTATTTATTTCATTTCAATGTATTTTTGTTGACAAATGGCAAAGTTATTGGAGATTTTTATGTTCCTGGTTGATCGCTAGATTGCGGATCTCTATGTAAACTAAACATCATATGCAATCATTCAAAACCATAGGAACCGAACAGGAATTTATTTCTCTATCATTAAATATGTTTCACTAAGTTGTAAAAAATGTATTAGTATGTACTCTTAAATTGTTGTAATATTTTTATTCTTTGAAATTACACCGAGATTCATTTATATTCGGGACAGAAAAATACGCGTTGAAATTACGAAGTGCAACGTCATAAAAAATGAGCAGGTCAAACACGAAACCAAAAAGACATTAGAAGAATTTAGCAATACCATCAACAGACCGAAACGAAACGTGCAGACACATCTTGGCCAACTGAATACCTGTTCGATCATGTTATCCGAGGATCTGGGACGTTCATCAATCAGCACGTTGATCGCTGGACCATTATTTTCACCGATCGTGAGTGGTATCAGAATGGCGAAGTGTTTTAGCATTTCAAATCTCCGTGTCCGAATCGTGAATTCGACAAACGGCACTACCTGTCGATTAGTAACCTAATCCCGCGTGTTCGGGAATAAATTAGACACGAAACACCGGTCGTATATCCACGTATCTATCCTGTAGCGGACGCTACTTACCATAAACTTTGCTTTTGCAGGAGGACAAGGACCTGGTGCACGAGTTTGTGCAAAATGACGGGCTTGCCTGTCTCATCAAGGTTGGCAGCGAGGCCGATCAAAATTACCAAAATTACATACTACGAGGTGAGTATCCTGACAATTTGCCGATAGATTACAACTTGTTTCGTGCATAACGTCGTCCAGGCGCGGCGCGCCGCTTCTAATAACGTGTACCTGCTTCCCGATTCGAGCGTTTCGAGCATTTTCGTGATCACCGATAGAAAAAAAAAGATTAATGTTGAAATTACGATCGTAAATGTTTACGAGCGAAAACCGCTTATCTTCACGAGGAGCGCACGGTGCTCGATACTTGTTATGCTTAATTATGCTTAGAGAGGTACATGCATTAATGATCGTGATTTTAGGACTATGTATATATTATAGTACCGTTTACAAAATCGTGGAGAAAGGAAATTGCTGGATGAGCAGGGACCTAAGTAAAGTTGATCAAATTGAATTAAAATTATTTATCCTATAATCAGAAGTTTTGAAGTGTACTTTGCAAGCGGACATTTTTCATTAGTTTATACATTATTCATTCTAAACACTATTGATACTAGAACTAGCGATGAGTCGGAATGACTTGAGCCTGATTTTTGTTCTTTTAGAAATGTTAAAATTATGAATATGCTTTTCTGAGAAATCTTTTTAGTGATCTATTGAAGTGCATATTACAATGAAACTGGTATATGAAATCTAAATGAGTGCAATTTTGTTATTAAATGTTATAATTCTAGGTTCAAGGGCTTCCTTTTATTTGCAATTGTTATTTTTCTACTGTCTTAAAGTCACTCTTATAAAGCTATCTTTATAGGGGATGCTTAATTTTAAAGGGATGAATGCAAAATTGTCGTCCTAATTTCTTTTGGTATTTCGTAAGCGCTTTCTAATCTTCACAGAAAACAAAATATCAATTGTTGAGCTTGAACGATGGTTAATATTGCCTTCAGGATACGAGACTATAATTTTGAATATTTACGAGCACGGTTCCGAGGAAATTAACCACCGTGTGGCGAAATAGGGGAGTTTGATCTTAATCTAAATCTCTGCGTAACAGTAAGCCCTGTAAGGAAGTTCAGAGAGGTGTTCGTCAGGAGGGTCAAGTGAGTCAAGTAGAACCAAGGGGTATCAAGAGCATCGGTGTTGGTCAGGCACAAAAGAGGGGATTGATGATAGAGAGAGAGAGAGAGAGAGGGGTGTTAGAAATGTTAGAAGGGGAATGAAGGTGTGACGAGAGTGGTAAAGGGCAGTCTGAGAGGAGCAAAAAGCATACAGATGGGGTGAGCGTGTGTGTAGAAGATTATTGATATGAAACAAGCGAGAGAAGTCGGTCTTCAGTAATTCGGTTCATTAAAGTATCAAGATTGCACCAAGAAGGGTTAAAGATAAAACTCTCTTCTTTCTTCGTTGACAGATAAAAAAGTAAAAAATCGTGACGTTTTCCTTCTAACTTCCCAGCAATAACAATCTCAAATTTTTCGTACGTTAGCTACTGAACTAATCCTTCTCTAACGTTTCAAAAAGCTCAAATCGTCCAATTTTGAAAATTTATTAGCTGTTAAGGAGTGCCCACACTGAGAAAAAAAGTAGTTACTTCAATAACACGCGTGTTATTGTAATTTTTTTACTTCGATGAATATCAATGCATTCTTTTCAATAGTATGAAATTTAGAAGCAAATCGTGATGTATTTGAATTGTCTATCATGAAATGATTGAAAATATTATTTGTTATTATTATTCTTATACGTAATATTTCTTTTTTTCCCGTCAATCAGATATATTGTTAAAAAAATTTGAGAAATGTATTAATTTATACTGGCATTGGTTTGAGGCCATATCTTATTTTTTTGAAATCATTGATGGTCAAGCTATTGGCTTATATGATTGGCGGAAATGAGTTTTGCTATTGAAATTCAATAGTATTAAATATTAAAATAAGTTCACATGATATTGGCACTATTCAATAATACATCTTATTGAATCAACATATATTTTTTTTGTTTCGACAGGATTTTTTTCTCAGTGCAGTTAAGAAAATATTTCAATATTCCCTATGATTTTTAAAATTCTATGTATATGAAATTGGTATAATACCTCAAACAGTACCTAAATGTTCAGTAATCGATTAGATATCGACACATTAAATAAAGTAAACAATATTTTGAATAATGGTACAGCAATTTTCAATGGCGCCTCTCTCAGTCATTGGAGAGCATGATCGCCAGGAACAATTCTCCCATTTTCTTCGAAAAGAGCGAGCATTCGATCATGTTCGAAGACGGCTCGACGGCGAGCAGGTCGGCCCGTGGAGTCCGGAGCCGAGATTTCTCGGCAGACAGGAGGGCGTTGCACGTCTCGCTAACACCGATAAGATAATACGGTCGTAATGCGGGTAACAACACGTAACGAGGCGGCGCATCAGCGACGCGACGCGGGGCTCTCTCTCGTCTTTGTGCGACGGCGATACGCGCGTTTTCCGCGGCACGCGCATCCCCGACGCTGATGCAAGATGCATTCCCGGTGGAGCACGCGGCAAACTGCGCCGTTAACGCGCGCCTGTGTGTTTACAAAAGCGACTGCGGCACGTAAGCAGCCTTTCGCGAGCGGGGCTGTGCGCTGCCTCGTGACTCCGTGAAACCGCGACGCGTTGCAGATTATGAATGCACCCTTTCATCGTGCGCAAGATTCGAGTGCCTTCCTCACCCAGCCACTCTCTTCTCTCTCTCTCTCTCTCTCTCTCTCTCTCTCTGTCTCTCTGTCTCTCTCTCTCTGCCTGGCCACCACTCTGCTCGACGCAGCCCGGTCGAGTGCTTTGTAAACCTCCCTGGCCGAGCACAAGAAGACCAATTCCGCGTCCGGCCAGCTCGTTCCACGCGCGCCGCAACCCACTTGTGGCTCGACCCTGTTCTCTTTCCAGCAGGGATGTTCGATTCCGATTCGATTCTTTGGAACTGTGTTGTCCTGTCTTGTAACGATATTTCTATATTTCCTTCCCTCTGGTATTCTTCGACACGGTGTATTTTCCAGTTTCTTCTCCCAAAGTAATCCATTCTCCAACGCGGAACAAAAATTGCAATTGTATCAAATTTAATTTAGTTTTTATTCAAATCATTCTCTTTTGAGTTTTGTCGTTATCGATCGTATGTATTGCTAATAAATCTTTAAATGTTTTCGGCGCTATGGTTCGATTCTTTGTTACGAACAAAGCAATTTTGCGAATTTATTCTAACATTATCAACGTTTCGGTCCCAGGTTTGGATCTTTTTCAAGATTAATTATTTGAAATTGCGTCTGTAACATAAGTATGTTGTAAAATTGTTGAAAAAAAACAGAATTTATTCGATGAGTTATTACTGTGAAGTGATTTCATATTGTTTCTAAAGAACAAAAACTTACTTGCTTTGTGAAAAAGCTTTTCCAATAAACGTTATTATTCTATTACATACATTTGTATGTAGATGATTCCAACAAAAGTAGAATGTCAAAAACAATTTACCATCATGGTACTTTTACAAGAGTGGATTTAAGATCATATTATGGCTTTTCAAATTTACCGCCGTTTTATTGATTCGGCATAAACTAGATCGAGTTCAAATACATACGTACATCAGTATCTCGACAACTAGCATGTCTGACGCATGCAACACACGTGTCACACAAAATTTACGCACTTAAAAATTTTCACTCTTTTCACAAAGCAAGTGAGTTTGTTCTTTAGAAACAATATCAAATCACTTTACAGTAATAACTCATCGAATAAATTCTGTTTTTTCAACAATTTTACAACATATTTATGTTACAGACGCAATTTCAAATTATTAATCTTGAAAAAGATCCAAACCTGGGATCGAAACGTTGATAGCGTGTTGTAATTCAACGGAGACAGAGTGTTGCCCGTCCCTTATCTTTCCGGTAAACAGGAAATTTATTACGTGCATCCAGCCTTCTGATTCGGAGAAGCCTAGACCGTGTCGACATCTTTTGTTGGCGTGTCAGGTTTGGTTGATTACAGCCACGCTTCTACCCAGTATTGGCTCATTAAAGTGCCGACGCAGTTTCGGCTTGCTGGGAGTGTTCCAATGGTAACTTTGATAAGACGTTTCCCTAACTCAAGCGAAACGCTGGCTCTTGCTGGCGGAGTCGACTCCCATCTCATCTGGATGATGCGAGACTGTCGATCAACTTTCAGAAGATCTGCTCGTTGTTCACTTTGCGTTCGCCCAATAAGTTTGGCAATGAGCGAATAGTTTTACTCGTTAATAGATTCCGAATTTTTATGCGTATCTCTCTGTGTTCTGCTATTGTAATCTCACAATTTAGGGACGCCATTTTGGCTGTAACTGTGAGAAAAATATTAGGTGAAGTAAAAAGTTCTGAGCGTTTTACTTCACCTAATATTGATGTGTTAAATACCCAATTAATAGAAAATTTGCTTTTATTAAAATTTAAATAAAATTATTTGATTTTTATTGAAGATAAAAAATATGTACCTTTATTTAAAAATATATATATATATATATTCTTAAGGGGCGGCAATTTATCTTTTCGTCCGGGGCGAAGTAATTGCTAGAGCGGGCGCTGAATGTCAACCGTGTATAGGGGCCTAATTGGGCCCCATACACTTTTGGAGCAAAATGAAAAAGAACAAAGTCTGCATATGTATTTGTGAAATTTTATTGATTTTTAAAAGATAAGTGTACAATACTTCAGAAGATCAAATACTCGTATATCAATTTTCTTGTTCTGTCTCGCGTACATTTGTAAAAGTGTTCATAAGCTGGACATTAGTATCGCACATAAACTGTGACGCGGTTTTAGCAAGCACGGGAGCAAGAATCCCGTTGTAATCTGAATTTCGAGACAAAGCGACGAGGTTATATAAAACACCTATTCGGTCGAGTTGGAACAGTTACTGGACCCATGTGCACGATTAAGCGTGATATCGTCGAGACGGCTTGGCAACGCACGGTCCCCGCTTTTGCAACGAACTTGACACCAAAACGAACGTCCCCTGAAAAACGCGCCTACATTATGTCACGGCCTCGAACGGTGCCAAGAGACCGGTCCTCGAAAAAACAACGGATTCCTGAAATTCTCGAGATTCGAAATTTCGACGGTCAGCGTTGCCTTGAATCACCTCCAATCACTCTTGTTCTATTCTAATTTGTCCCGAGCCAATATTCAGCATCTGGAAATAGTTGTACATATTGGGAACCTTGGAAAGCGTAGCTATACTGAAGTCATTATGCACGAAGCACTGTAGATGGTATTATTTACCTCTCGTTTAAAAAATGAATTTTTCATTTTGCGGCTCTAATAATTTGATTAGTGGACTGCGGAATTTCATGCAAAATAAAAATTGTCTGCGTTAGTTTCAGGGTTCAGTCACTACATAAACAATTATTTATTTCTTTAATATGTGTAATTGAATTCTTTGTATTATACCTTATAATTATATTCGTCATAATATAATTATAATATACTTATTTTTTAAAGAGATACAATTATCAATTCTTTAAATGTTTTTACTGCTTTGGGTTTGATCAACTCATTCTTATAACTTTTTATGAGGTGTACTACTTATAGGTGTAATTAAATTCTTTAAATGTTTGTGCTGTTTTGAATTTGATCAAATACTAACGTTTCAACAGAATACATATTGTACCTTCAAAACATGTGGTAATTTTGAATAGTAGATTTAAAAAAATTTCAAGCCTCTAGCTCATCGGGAAGTTAGTTTAAAATCAATTGCAAAATTTGCCATCGAACAGACAGACAGACAAACAAACAAACAAGAAAGCGAGCTAATAAAAACGTGGTAAAAATGGGTCTCGTGTAGGCTACTTCGCAATAATTCTTGCCACAAGGATTCTTCGCAAACCAACGCCAACGACGAAGGTAGGAAAATAGTTTAACCTTCTGCATCGTACACTTCGTTGGTTCGAGGGTCGGTATCTTCCCAGAGAAGATACCCGGAAGCAAAACAGGTGAAGATAAACCGCGCGGCGGTGAAGGATCGTCTCTCGTCTGGCTTAGCAGCGCGAAATTCCGTGCGTAGCTCGAACGCGCAGCACGTCTTCCGCACGATAATTCATAGAATTTTCGCGGGCGCGGGCCACAAAGCCGCGAAAATTGGTCGCGATAATACGGGACGATCGTTTGGCTTTTGAATCGTGACCGCGCGGCCGCATTTTCCCGCGGCAACGGAAGCGCGCAAATCAGAGAGCACAGCAGCACGCTTGGCATGCATACTGCGAGCAATAACGCGCAAATAGGAATTCACCGGGGTTGATCGGCCGCGATCAACGTAAAATCCCGCGACTCGACATTTGCATATTTTCATCGGTGGCATAAAACCCAGTGGCATCGATCTGTCCCGATTTCGATAAAAAAAAGAGGAGAAATAACAACAGAGGCCAGCAGAAAATCCGGGAAATCTAGTTTCCGGGCTACGTGTCAGTCGTAAATCGAAATCGAACAATTACCGTATAGTTTTACCGGCATTCGGACTCGCGGATCGTCGAATGAGATCGCCGCACGAAAATGTTTGATTGTTTCGAGTGGGAATAAAAGAGTTATTACCCGCACGGGTTTTGACCTATTCCCTTCGCGATTTCTTTAAACAATTTTTGACTTCGTTCGTTCCGTGATCGTTCGATCCCGTTGCTGGAATTTCTACTTTTTACGATTCGATTCTCTTGAAACCGAGTGAGCAGTTTAACGGCGCGAGTCAGGGTAATGAGGAATTGACGCTTTTGGTTTTTTACTTTGCAATTATAATAACGCAAGAACATATTATAATAAAAACAACACAGGCCAGAGACATTTTTAGAGCTCGGTAGATGCAGTATCCAGTAAAAGTTAAGTAAATGACAAGTAGATTGTGGATTTTATGCAGTTTTTACAAAAATGAGCAACTGCAATTTAAACAATTGGGCGGATTAAAAGAATAGACAAATACAATGTGTCTATTTGACTCCTGTTTTGTTCAATTCGTACAATGATTATGTATATGCAGGGTACGGTAAATAAGTATACAGGGTGTCGCAGCTAACTTGACCACCTTGAATATCTTTGTTGTTTTTAAAAATACGTTAAATGTCTGAAGGACAAAGTTGAATGGTAAAATGGGGCTCACGAGATACGTGTAATTTTTTTTAGAGATATGAAGGTCATCTTCATTTTTTTTAATGGAATGAGATATTTTTTTAATACATCAATCGATGCAGCTGGACATTTGGTATAAAAAAGTACTAACCTATGTATGTCGAAATCTTAGTATCATAGTTCAGGAGATATTTCAATTTAAAAAACCCTAAAATACCATTACTGTCGTACTAGACGTTAGTGTTTACTTACTTATGTAACGTCTTACAATTAGTACGAGAGTAATGGTATTTTAGGGTTTTTTAGATTGAAATATCTTCTGAACTATGATACTAAGATTTCGACTTACATAGGTTAGTACTTTTTTATAACGAATGTCCAGCTGCATCGATTGATGTATTAAAAAATACCTCATTCCATTAAAAAAAATAAAGATGACCTTCACATCTCTAAAAAAATTACATGAAAAAGAATTTTGTTGGTATCTTATGAGCCCCATTTTACCATTCAACTTTGTCCTGCAGACATTTGACGTATCTTTAAAAACAACAAAGATATTCAAGATGGAGTTCTGCGACGAGCACAGAACACAACAAGAGCTTCCGAATCTGCGGAAAATGCTGGAATTCGAATAGAAAATTCGTAGAACTCATCCTAGAATGAAATCGTACGAGAGCTCTTTCACCTGATTTACAAGAATAGATTCAGGTTACCAGGCGGAAGATTACGTATCTCATCGATCCGAGACTCTATTCCATGAAACGAAGAGATCCCGGTGTCAGCGTCCGAATCCATAGAAACCGCGTTTCCGGGCCGCGCGCGGATTATGACTCTAAATTACAGGGGGGGAGGGGAACGTTTTCTGTGCCATCGGACGCAATGTCGTCGGAGTTTCCACTATTTTTTCTCTTCTTCCATTTCTCCCTCCTCCTTTCACCCATTCTCCGTTCTTTTTGCTACTCGGGGGTGGCGGAGGAGGTGAAACAGGATGAAGAGAAGGCGCAGGGAAAGAGGTAACACGAGGGTGCTTACCGTAACGTACGTCGGCTGGCTGTCGGTGGATTTTTCGCGCGGAAAATTATGGCCGTCTCGCGTTAATCCGCGATCGTGCGCTCGCGCCCGTGCGTTGGACCTTATATTTTGCAGCTGTGACAATTCTAACATAGATTCATCTAATTCCAACGAAACATGATGCTAGTCGGCCCAAGTATAATGGATTATTAATGCATTTAAGACAAAATTTAAAAATGTCAATGAACTCGTTTCAGCTGTTTTAGATCGTTGAAAAAAAGAATTACATTTCTATTGGCCTTTACATTGTGCAATATATGCAGACAATTTTTATTTTGCATAATGATCGCTGTCTAATTATAATTTTTACCTATTCCTAAGAAGCACTATCATAACTTGTAATACAATACGTAGGTATATATAATCAGATTTTCAAGGGTGAATTTTCTTCTGATTAATTCACTACGGAAGGACATTCATCAATGGTGCTTTTAAATTCTCGGTTTTTCATTTATCAATTATGTATGCACACAAATTTTCACCGTGAATATCATTGACATAGATCTAGACATTGCATTCATTAAAGTTTCATTACAGCCTCAGATAAAAAATTTTAGAAACGTCTAAGTTTCTTCCTTAATATGTTTATTGAGTTGGATATAATATAACAGTATTTTTAAATTCTTCGAATAGTTTTGTTGTTTTAAATTGCAACTATTCATTTTTGCAAGAAATGCATAAAATCCGCTGTCTAGGTGTGCAACGAACAGCAACAAACTGGAGTGAAATGAAAACTCATTTTCTTTCGGAATAATAGTATTTTTAAATTCTTCGAATAGTTTTGTTGTTTTAAATTGCAACTATTCATTTTTCCAAGAAATGCATAAAATCCGCTGTCTAGGTGTGCAACGAACAGCAACAAACTGGAGTGAAATGAAAACTCGTTTTCTTTCGGAATAACAGTAGTTTTAAATTCTTCGAATATTTTTGTTGTTTTAAATTATACCTATTCATTTTTTCCAAAAATGTCTAGTTATAATATATGTAACCATATGCTTAAGGTGTACACGTAAAAATCTGTTGCCAATACTTGGGTATTCTGGTCGATTATGATATCGCGTGGGAAAACGGGGCCTGATAGTAGCCGGTGATCGCGGCGAGTCGCGCGCTCGGCCAGCGAAACTATACCACCACACCGGTACGCTTCTAATTAGATTTAGCGGCGTAACTTATGGCCCGGTGTAATGATAACGGGCCGGCTAATGCCCGCAATCGTGGCGCGCTTAAATCGCTTTACAATTATTGTCATTACCGGCGCGCGATCGTACCGATGAAGCGGCGCTACGATTGCGACGTCGATGCCTGAAACGTGACGCTCGGCTGGCGCAGTGTCTCTCAAATCACCTCGGTTTCCTTAATTACATTAATTCTGCAAATTTAACAACAATATACAGCCTGTCAGAAAAGTCTTCATACATGGACGACTGTTTCCTTTGAAATGAGTATCAAAGTGATGTGATGTGATCTTATAAATCGGTTCCATTTCCACAATGATTTTAATTCTGTGGAATTTAATGAAACTGCATCGATATCGAATATGAGAAACATTTAACCATGGATCATAGATTTTTAAAAATTATAAAATGGCCATAGTTGGATATTGTGGGGATGTTGGTCGAGTAATTTAGGATAAAGTTCGTTGCGAGGCTGGACGGAACAGTGTCTCTCAAATCGATTTGGTACTTTAGAAATTATAATTTTGTAAATTGAACACAAGAAATTTGTGAACATGAAAAATTTATGTTCACGAAAATTACGACTATTTTCACTGTTCAACGTTCTTGGAAGTTTTTCATTCATGTCATAATTGAGCAGGCGAGGAAACAGCAGAAAGATCAAAAGAAATTACGTGTGTTCAACAATCCGGAGAACAATTTATTTTCTTGCATCGTGGTAGTACAACATGTTCAACGCGTAAAATAAAACGTGAAATGTTGCCTCTCTTGAAAGATACTCGTGACCAGGGAACTGAAACGAGTATTTATCGAGGCAACATTGTAGAGCTACATTCCTTCAGCTTACAATTAGCTTCCCCCCATAGGTACTTGTACAGTCTTCTCATCCTACTTAGGCTGATTTGCCAGAGACTCTCATGATCTACCACGCCTACAAAATAGCAGATTAATGTGCTAGCTATAGCTTAGTAAGTGCACTCTGTATCAATGATCATCTCGTTAAGAGGGTGAAATTCGAGCAGCGAATGGTTTATAGCTTCCTGAAGGCCATTTTGCACTTCGCCAGCCTGGTATCTCCACCTTTAAGCTTTCGTTATGCAAGACTGTAGCCACTTTACGGGCTTTCTCAAAACCTTTTAAGCTGCGTTTAAAAATGTTTCGAATAAACTCATTAAATACAATGGAGAACCGAACCAAAATTAATTACTTGTATTATCGAAACACGATTAGACTGTAAATAATTTTTCACCGAATCAAAACAGTCAATGGAATCGTTTGTCCACATTCAAGATAAATACATACTTCGACTATAATCATTGAACCAACAATTTTTACTAGTTCCAATGAAGAACTTCAAAAATAAAATTTTTGCACATCAATTGCAATCTGTAGGAGTAAAGTGAAAATTTATCTCCTTCGTTGATACACTGAGAAAAAAATGGTTACTTCAATAACACGTGTGTTATTGTAACTTTTTTACTTCGATGAATATCAATGTATTCTTCTCAATAGTATGAAATTTAGAAGCAAATCGTGATGTATTTGAATTGTCTATCATGAAATGATCGAAAATAGTATTTGATTCAATACCGTATATTATTATTCGTAATATTTCTTTTTTTCCTTCAATCAGATATGTTGTTAAAAAAATTTGAGAAATGTATTGATTTATACTGGAATTGGTTTGAGGCCATATCTTATTTTTTTGAAAACATTGATGGTCAAGCTATTGGCTTATATGATTGGCGGAAATGAATTTTGCTATTGAAATTCAATAGTATTAAATATTAAAATAAGTTCATATGATATTGGCACTATTCAATAGTACATCTTATTGAATCAACATATATTCTTTTTGTTTCGAAAGGATTTTTTTCTCAGTGTACATACGTCGACTATAATCATTGAACCAACAATTTTTACTAGTTCAAATGAAGAACATCAAAAATATCATTTTTGTACATCAATTGCAATCTGTAGGAGTAAAGTGAAAATTTATCTCCGTTCGCTGATAGTTTTCATACATTAAAAATAGTATATCGACGTCGTTAAACTCTTTTAATCTTTGTATTGTTTTATAGATTTCACCTACTCATTTTCGTCATAAATGCATAAAATCCGCAGGCTACTAATCAGTTTTACAAATGTACGAGACAGATAGCTCCGTTTAAAAAGATAAAAGATGATCGAGGCGTAATTGTGAGTGGGAGTAAAAAAAAAATTGAGAAACACTGACGGAAATGATGTCGAATGCAGTTGCGGATTAACGTTGCCTTGATATTCGACACGCCACGCATACAAATGCTCATTACAGATCGAGCCTTTATCTTTTTATCCATTAACGCGTGGCGGTCCGCTCCCTCCGGTGGCATTAGTCCGGCCCATTTTTTCCGTATGCAAACGGTTTTAGATGAATTGGATTAAAAGCCGCGCGCGATATAAATTCGCGTATACACACAGGAAGGCATTCGTGAAATACGCGGCACCATGCAAATTGCTAAATTTACGCGGCCGCGTTCGCTACGTTAAATCACTGGCGGACGGCGGAGTGGCGAGTGTTAAACGCATTATGCCGTGTAATGTTTATTATTAGCATAATTACCGCATTAACATTCTCTTCTCCCGCCTTTTCTCATCGTCCGGTCGAGCATAAATCACGGCCTAGACGTGCATCAACGGTAGATAACGGCGATCATCGAGTTGTCGCCCGCCAGTCTTACTTATTATTCGTTTTCTTTTCTCCTGGGTTTACGTCGACACAGTGGAAACTAAGTTGCGTGTTCTTTATCGGCCGAACTTCTGAATCAGACTCGCGATTAATTTTCCCGATAGAAATGCATTTGATTTTAGATTTCCTGCTGCCGGCTTTCCACAGCTTCGTTTGCACTTGCGATAAATTCTGATTCAGCACCGAGCCTGTCGAGCTTTCTACAAATCAGAAGGTTAAACTTATTTATTATTTAACTTATTACACTTATGCCCCTTGAATTTATTCGATTGTTCCTCGCGCAAATCTTGTTTTAACAACCTCGATAATTGCGAAAAAGTCAAGGTGCTTACAGTCAGCTACCGTAAAATTGAAAGGGTGGTTTCTTTCACGATCACCGTTCCAAAAAGTCACGTTTAATTTTTGCAAATGATGGATCGTCTTAGATGTTGCCTAGCCGAGATTACCATTTTCGAGTTGGTAATCGTTTCATGCGGGTAATCTTCCTTGGCAATTAGTCTTAACGAGTAGCAAGCCTTGATGAGCTCCGGATGACTTGCAACGCGTGTAATTCGGGTTTTCAAGCATCTTTACGTTATTGCTCGTCGGAAAACTGATCTATCGGGTCATTATATCGGGAAAAACTGCTTGTCTCGTATTTCTCCTCGCGATCACCCGGTGTCCAATACCTACTATTACGCGCAATCGATTATTAAGTTGCTGTACTCTTTCGTACAGCGGATATCCATCCATTGCGTTTCGAAAAATGACGATCAATTACACAATGTTTAGCTAGAATGAGTGAACAAATTTATTTAATAATTCCCTACAGACTTCGAACGTTTAATTGGAGTTTGCAGGAGACGCGAATACAAAAATGTCTACAGAATCGTTCGATCTAAATATTTATTTTTTAATTTTTCCGGCAAAGGGGGAAAGAAAAAGGATACTTGATATGTTAGAATCGATTTTCCGAAGCAACATTCGCAGTGCCTGTGAAATCTCAAGCTTCCGGAGAGACTGTTCGAGGGTCCAGTAATCGGGGGTTATCACAGCTGACTGATAATTGGTCGAAAAAGACGTTCGCGAAAGTAGAATCCAGTCCGTAGCACGAGCGACAGGCACGGAATCAATTAAACGGAAATTTCCGGCCGGTCGATCTTTCCACCAGAGAAAAGTTTCATTCGATCGACACAATAGTTCCATTATCCGGCTGTTCCGCAACGGGTTTTTGCTGATTCGACCTATTTGCATTGGCAGTCTTGTTCGCTTCTCTATGAGGAATATCCTGTGTCCTGGAAAAATGATATTCCAAATCGAGCGTTGCATTCTTAACGTCTCACCCGTGCGTCTCTTTCACTTTCTCTAAAATTATGCACATACACTGAGAAAAAAATCCTGTCGAAACAAAAAGAATATATGTTGATTCAATAAGATGTACTATTGAATAGTGCCAATATCATATGAACTTATTTTAATATTTAATACTATTGAATTTCAATAGCAAAACTCACTTCCGCCAATCATATAATCCAATAGCTTGACCATGAATGTTTTCAAAAAAAGAAGATATGGCCTCAAACCAATTCCAGTATAAATTAATACATTTCTCAAAATTTTTTAACAACATATCTGATTGAAGGAAAAAAAGAAATATTACGAATAATAATATACGGTATTGAATCAAATACTATTTTCGATCATTTCATGATAGACAATTCAAATACATCACGATTTGCTTCTAAATTTCATACTATTGAAAAGAATACATTGATATTCATCGAAGTAAAAAACTTACAATAACACGCGTGTTATTGAAGTAACTACTTTTTTTTCTCAGTGTACAGCAAGTTAGATTCGTTCGTTACCAACAGAAGAGTCTTATCCCTAGAGAAATTCATTGTTTAAAAAATTTGAAGGTCACTACAGATCGCGAAGGATCGAGGAAGATGATAATTCTGGGATTAAACTCGAGAACTCCGATAACGAGTACAGTATCTTACGGAAAGGGCCATTATCATTATTTACGATAGTTTTACAGTGAACTCGAGCGGCGGTAGCCGAGACGCGAAACAAGAACATCAGCCAGCGAAGGAGTTCCAAGCACCTGGCCATCGGTAAACACTGCTTTATCGACGATAAGGGCTGTTTACCGCGATTACCTGCGCGTCTACTTGTACACGCTTGCTAGAGAACTGGTTAATCCACTGTGGCCAGATAATTAATTGTCGCGCAGCTATGCGCGGCGCTCAATTAGAACTTGTAGCCGCGCGTCGAGTAAATTATAACTTCTGACACGACCGCGTTACGTTCCGTCTACGTGTTGATAATTTGTTCGCGAATAGTTATTGTTGCGTAATTCGGCCCGGTTTCCGACGGTTCCGTTATTTCCGCTTCCGCGCCGCGACCCAGCCATTTTTGCGGAGGCTTGCGAAACGGAACACCTCCATCTTTGTCTTTCTCTTTCATCCGACCGTCTGCTAAATTTCGGACAACAAGCTTAGACTAGTAAAATATGAATCGCGCGACGCGCACTCGTTTGCGTTTATTTTCACTGCGCCTTGTTGCTACCTGCAAGAATTAAATATATCAACTTTGAATTGTGAATATAGAATTAATTAATGAAACTCTGGGTGTCTGGAAGATGGACAATTCCGAACTGAAACGTGAATTGCAATAATAAAAACCAGTTGAGAATGACGAAGGCCTTTCTTCCATTGGAAAAAGACTGAAAACTGAAAGACCATTAACCAATCCGTCTTCAACATCAATGTTATTAATGATTGTCATATATTTTACATTAATTTTCAATTTTATCTCAGTTAATAATTCGTCTTGAACTGATTGTTTTTTTAAAGATTGTAATATAAATTTTTTTTGTACTTTCATCGATATTCTTTGAAAATGTATTCTCGGGAGCAGAGATGATTAACTCACTCTTGCATTGGGATAATTTTCGATTATTGTAAGCGGAAACATTAGCATAAGGTACAAAAAAAAAGATTTTTATGTAATTACGTTTGTTTCTTCGGTGGAAAATTTCCGTTCTCTCGTATAAATTGCATTCTTGAATGAACTTCTTTCAAAAAAAACTACTGGACCAAAGTGGACCAAAATCTAATCAGCTGTAAGTTACAGCGGGGCACATCGATTGCATCATTCATTATTCTGATTGCATTGTTACTTTTCCAGAAAACGTTAACGAAAAATTTGATACCATACTGACGGACATACATACGCACACACACACACGCACACGAACATTTTGCTGAAAATAGTCTAAAATGAATGCAATGACCATGAAACGTGAAGATCTGTTAAAAATCGATTTTCGATTTTCGTGGTCATTACAATGACTTCCCTGTAAAATCGGGAAGTTAATTAATGAAATTCTGGGTATCTGAAAGATGGACAATTCTGAACTGAAACGGGAATTGCAATAATAAAAACCAGTTGAAAATGACAAAGGTCTTCTTCCATTGAAAAAAGACTGAAAACTGAAAGACCTTGTCTGCGGTTTATTTTATTAAATGTAGAAGCAGAATAAGTTCCATAAGCAAAACTTGGCCGTTACATTTTAAACCAATGCCCATAAAAGGTGTTAGGTGGCCAAGTTTGAATAATTTAGCCCTCCGTGTATAACTCTTTAAAAATTAAATAGCGTTCTTTTAAACTAATTTTTACAAACGCTTTCTTCAGTATTGCAACAGGTATTTCTAAGCTAACGAACTTGGCCGTATTTTGTTTGATCTCACAACTTTTTACGGCCATAGGAACTTGGCTCCTGTTTACAGGATGTTTCTGTTGGGATTTCATTCTAGCGTTATAATTCTGTCACCAGATTAATATCGGACTAATATCCGTCGATGATCAATTTAGCTGGATCAGATGCAAAAGGAATACTGGACGCTATTCAATAGAAAGTACAGTGTATGTGTTCGTGAAAAAAAAAAAATCAATTACGTCGAAACGGCGCAGGACCGCGTGCCGCACAAAAAAATGATCGAAACTGATCGCGGCCAGACCAGGGAATTGATGGGTTTTACCACTCTGCATGCCGGTGGCAACTCCGACAGAGAACGCGACAAAAGCTTCTCATTGGATATTTGCGTCCACTGTCGGTCTGGTGACGCTTTTTTCCCCGGTGGGTTTTTGCTGAAAAAGTTGTAGTGTGGGTTAGTTTCCGTTGTTTCGGAAGACAAAGGGACTGTCACGGTTATGATTCATGCGGAATTGATGAAGCGCCACCCGGTATGTGTATATTTAAGCCGCTCCCAAAGAGTTAGACGTCCTCCGAATGTTATGTACTTCGCTCGGACCATTCTTTATCTTGCTGAAGTGATTTCGATGTTCACCGAGTTGGCTCGATCCGTAAAATTATCCTAACACAAACATTTACTCGTTATGCTTAGATTTCGGACTTTATGCGAAACAAATGCTTCCTGAGTCGATCATGGGAAATGGAACTGGGACAGTATTTCTTCTTTGAACAATTTTAACTATGTCTAGGTTAAACTTTCACTCCGGGGTACAAAAATGTTCAACTTTTCTCAATACAATATTACATATACGCTTCGATGAGAAAATTATGTAACTTCAAAGTGAAGTGCGAGCAATCCAAGAACTAATCCATGTCTGGAAACCAATTTGGCAGCGTTCTGACCCGTCAAACGCGCTGGAAATCGAACAACTTAGCAAAATTGAAGCAAAAGTTTTATCATTTCTTCGTCGAATTGTATAATATTACGTTCAGAAAAGTTGAAAATTTTTGCTCCCCTGAGTGGAAGTTCGTCTTTGTCCCCCAAAAATATCGTAGAAGAGAAAAGAAAATTTATATTCATTTCAATGCTTAAATATTGATTACTAGACTGCGGTATTTTATGCAAAATAAAAATCGTCTGCATTATTTGCAAGAGACTGGGGTCAGATAGACGTTTAATTCTTATCTGAATAATCTCAACAAGCTGAAATCATTAGATTGGAATTATTAGATCGTTCTAACATTTTCACTGTTTTAAACGGCACCTCACGGCATTTCATCTAAAAAGGTAGGCATGCGTTTAAATGCCTTGTCAGCGTCTCCTTTCTGAACGTAAAAATGTTGAAACGTGCTCCTAATTATCGCGTCTTGAGCGTCGAGATTGTAAATGTAGGAGTGTAACTAGGCACTGAGATATTAACGCCGCCGTGGGGTATCCATAAGACTGACGCTGTTTTGTTTCTGTTCGAGCAGCCCTCGGTCAGGTGATGCTTTATGTGGATGGCATGAACGGTGTGATGGAACATGGTCAGACGGTCCAGTGGTTGTACACGTTGATAGCCAGCCGTTTCCGGTTGGTAGTGAAGACTGCCCTGAAGCTGTTGCTGGTGTTCGTTGAGTACGTGGAGACGAACAGCCTTCTGCTAGTCAGAGCGGTGCGATCCGTGGATACGTCCAGAGGCATGATACCCTGGACGAACGTGATGAAGCTGCTGAAGGACTACGACGCGGCGGACACGGAGCTGCTGATCTACGCCACCACATTGGTCAATAAGTGTCTGAACGGTATACCGGACCAGGACACTTACTACGATCAGGTGGACTGCTTAGAGGAGCAGGGGATCGAGGGCATCATTCAAAGGTACATGTCCAAGCAGGGCACCGACCTCGATCTGCTCAGGCAGTTCCAGATCTACGAGGCGGTGCTGCATCACGAGGATGGGAACGATAGGGGATCGCCTATTCGCCAACTGGACGACAATATCAGGTAACTATTTTGTGATACAGTGCCATTTATTACACTGTCCAACACCAAATTTGATTTTAATATACTGTTGGGTCCTTCTTGTAGAGTTTTTTGCGCTGATTCCAAATCTGGTTTTAATTTTTTTTCCTATACGCACAGTTTTTGAAAAACATGGCTTTGAAAAAAAAAACATATTTTTCAACTTTAAACAAATATTGTGATTGTTATTATAAAAGATATTGAATTGTTCTTTACAGGAAAAGATTCTGTAGACTTTCCCGAATACAGTGATATCCAATATTAATACATTATGATTGTTTAAACATGGTTACATAATGATTAAAGACGGAGAGACACCACTTTTGCACCAATTTTTCAGGATATTTTTCAGTTTATCTCAAAAAATAAGGGTCCAGCGGAAAATCGAACTATACCACGCGATAGAGCATACTTTTATCTTGAAAAACCCCCCTTGGAAGTTTGCAGCATCGACGTTTTTACCGAGCCAGAAAGCAAAATATCTTCGCCCGACATGTGTTGACGCCAGTGGTGCTCTTCCACTAGCGCCGTCGTTCGTCGGGATACGGCGCGGCGCACAGTGGGCCAGATCGACGCCGGGCGAAGATATTTTGCTTTCTGGCTCGGTAAAAACGTCGATGCCGCAAACTTCCAAGGGGGGTTTTTCAAGATAAAAGTATGCTCTATCGCGTGGTATAGTTCGATTTTCGGCTGGACCCTTATTTTTTGAGATAAATTCGAAAATATCCGCAAAAATTTGTGCGAAAGTGGTGTCTCTCCGTCTTTAATCATTATTTAAACATGTTTAAACAATCATAATGTATTAATATTGGATCCCACTATATTCGGGAAAGTCTACAGAATCTTTTCCTGTAAAGAACAATTCAATATCTTTTATAATAACATCACAATATTTGTTTAAAGTTGAAAAATATGTTTTTTTTTCAAAGCCATGTTTTTCAAAAACTGTGCATATAGGAAAAAAATTAAAAGCAGATTTGGAATCAGCGCAAAAAACTCTATAAGAAGGACCCAACAGTATATTATAATCACAAAAAAAGTTGAAATTTGTTGGACAGTGTTATCAGGTCTTTAACCCTTTGCACTCGGAGCTATTTTTAACCGACTTCGACAAAGGAGGAGGTTACTCAATTCGATCTGTATATGCCTTTTCTTCGCTTTTTTTTACCACGCTTATATTAACTTGCCGAGTTGTCGTTGTTGTCGTGGTTGTACGCGTCAAATCTTGTAATCGAATTTTAAACCACTTCCCGATAAGCTAGAGACTTGAAAATTTAAACATAGCTCAGAACTGGGTGACAATGCAACATTAAAAAACAAATTTAACAAAAAAACTATGCGTTTAGGAGATACAAACTATTAAAAATTTAACCATTACACCTCCCCGCGCGACGCTCGGTAGTACGTCTTCGCGGACAGCGATCCCCACTCTGCGCTGAATTCTCTGCGCTGAAAATTGATCGAATCAATTTCTATGTAAGCAACATCAGAATTTCAATAATTGTGAAATGGAAAATATAAAACCGGTCTATATGTTCGGCCTGTAACTGTAATTTTCACCTTCTCTTGTTGTAAGTAATATGGCTAGCCCACTAATGAGTGAAACAGAGACAGTGATGCACGATAGGTCGAAACTGATCTTAAACAATTCAGCCATGGAGCTATCAACTGATCCTCTCTAATAGCGTTCACTTCCCGAACTCATTACATCCATTAAACAATCAAATTCCGGATATCTTCTCGAATGACACCTGTGGTTTCATTGAAATGATCATGCCGAGTATCACGAGAGGACAGAGCCGTTCAAAAATGTAAAATCTCAGCTTCAGAATTTGATGGATTAAAAAGTAATGAACGAGGTACCTTTTTGTAATAAAATGTTTATTTGAGGATTACTTTATATCAAGTTACATACGAATTCATGGGCTACCACAGACCTAACTAAACCAGGCTGATTTCAATTAATCGGTCCAATCAAATCTTGAGATAATTAATTCGAGATCAGGTTGCACCTAATTGAGACGAAATAACTATCCCGCGTCAAACACGGACTAACCAACGTAAACTAAGTAACCCAGATGTAACATAACTGGCGTAAACTAGCTAATCCAAGCCCAACATAGATAACTTACTTAATTGACGTACTTTGACCCTGGCCTAATTAATCCTGAGCTTACCCACCCTGACTGGAGAAGAATGACTGATTCATTGTGTCATTTTAATCAAAGAATGTTCTCCATTATAATATATACATTTCAAGCAATGCTTTTCAATAGAGTCTTTTTTTTTAATATTTCGATAACAATTTAATAATTTTTCTATCCAGAGACCAATGTGTCTGTGTCAAAAAGTATGCAGCCCAATTTAAAGAAGAATTGTAATGGTCGATTACGCATACACCATTGCACTTTTAAAAAACGTGGTTCGCGGATATAGTACCCTTTGAATCATTCGTCTTCATTGACGTGTTTGTGTAACTGCACTGCTAACAGAATTACAATCTGAAATAATGGGACAGACTACTCCGTAGTGTAAACTACAATTAATGTTATTGGCGCACTGGTTCGATCAATTGGAAAATAAGCAAATTTGCAAAGATATCACATGAAATTCAATTCAACGTTTCGGTCTCAGTTTAGACCATTTTCAAGAATAGAAAATTTCAGTATTGCGTCTGTAAGAATTAATCAAAGACATTTTTAAATGTTTAGGTAAACGTGTTTTCACACAAGCAGAAAGTAAAAGATCTCAAGAAACGTGTAAAGACTTACATGCTTATAAATAAAGTATAACTTTAAATTCTTAAAGGTCTCCATACTCCATAGTGTGTTAAATAAAGTCAAAACAAAATTGTAAGTGCAAATATTTTGTTTTCGTCGTAAAAATTCAAAGATCACCTTATCAATTTTATGGCAACAGTGAAATTCAGCTCCAGCAAAACATCTGTGAACTATAGTGCAAAGAGCCGAAGATTAGCAAAATCGATAGACACGTCTCGCAAGCATAATCTTTGCTCGGCAGGAAAACGCTGCGGAATCGGAAGTCTTTGGTGGACTCTCACGAGCGTCGGAAGTCCCGCAGACACTCGACAGGAACGTCACCGTTATCGATGTCCTTGAACGCGCGGCTGAGTCCTCGGCTGAACCATTCTCTGGGTCTGAACTCTCTGAACAACACTTTGAACTCGAGCCTGCCGGATGATGACGACGAGTCGAGCAGTTCGCAGAGCTCGCAGGGTCACCTTGGCGAAGTTCAGTTGAACGGCAGTTACAAGGAGAATAAAGGTAAGACCCTCGTTGATCCGGTTGATTCTCCGCGGCTCCCCTCGATCGGGAAACTGCGGTAACGCACGGTTAAATTTACATGAGTTGGCCCCAACTCTTCTGCCCAACACGACCTTGATGTTCTTGATGATGAGCTTGAAGCGGCCATGATGGGATCCATCTTTATCATTTGTTATGATTTTGTGCGGGAAGCTCTTCCTTTCAACCTTTAGTTACTCATGTCAATTCCTGCCATACTTCCTGCCAAAAAATGTTAACAGAGACCTAACTAATGTAAAGTTTAAACATTATTATTAGACTGCGGATTTTATGCATGTACGATAAAGACGGGACCATTCAATTTAAAACAGTGGACACGTTCAAAATATTTAAGGACATCAACGTGTTAGTTTCAGCTTAATAAGTTTAGTTAAAAGAAGGATACAATTTTTATTTGGCTCCTGTCTCCTGAAATCAATGCACACATTTTTTATTTTGCTTAAAGATCCGCAGTCTAATTATTATATTGGGGTTCTACAAGACCCAATGTGAACAATCTGGCACAAATCAACCGCTGTATCAATCCTAACTCTTGTCAGCTCATTGTCAGTTCATTGTGAGAACCCAACGACCGAGCTTTTGAATTTTGCCGAGCTTTTTAAGACGAAGAGACTTCTTAAATATTTTTAAAGCTGAAGATCTATCATTTAAACTAAAGCTATACGATCGTTTAAATGAAAAGGCACCGTAAAGAATTGTTGAAGGTGGGCCATCACAAAAAGAAAATGGTCTACCTTCAGATTGCTGATGGTAGACCAAGGTAGACCAGTATTGAAGGACCCTTGGTCATTCTCAAGGTAGCCTAAGTTCCTCCCAGTCCCGGAGCCCTACTGACTGACTGAGCTAATTTTCTGTTGATTTCACCAACGTTTACTTCACCTAATATTAATGTGCTGCTATCTATTCAGCCGCAGGCATTTAGCACAAACATACTGAACTAATAAGAATTGATGATTTCGGCGCTAGGTTCGATCAGTTATACATTCAGCAAATGTGCAATTATTAAATAATGTGTCTTAACGTTTCAATCCTAATGTGGATCATGTTCACAAAGAACCGTCGAAGGCTCTAGGATCGAAACGTCAAGACACATTATTTAATAATTGCACACTTGCTGAATGTATAACTGATCGAACCTAGCGCCGAAATCATCAATTCTTATTAAACTATTAGGATCGCTAAACAATTCACCTTTATCATACTGAACTAGTTAAAAATTATTCAAATAATAAAAAATAAAAAATATGCTTGCTGAGCAGAAATAACGACGTGATGAGAAAAAGGGACACTGACCTTAATTCAAGCCCGGCGATGAGTATCAGACAGTGAGGTCTTCTTTCCAGCAACGCAAGAGTCCTCGCGAGAGCTCACACGTTCCTGTGCGACTTCTTCTCGTGTCCGAGGAATAGGTTCGCTCCCCCCCTCGGTTTCGCTCACGCGTGTCATCGATAAGCGGCCGCAAATCCGCTCGTTAACGATTCGACCGCGCCGATGAATACGAACTTCGTCGTTGACGAGCGGCGATTTCCGCGTTAACCATGCCGTCCCTCTCCCGGGAACAAGACCTTGCGGTTCCCAGTTCCCCCGCGTGTTGCGGACAGAAACCGAGCGGTGCCGGGGGCGGAAAGCTCCGCTCGAAAGGGGACCCCCGGCAAGGACGTTTATTCCGTCGCGGAAAACAAGCGGGCCGACACAGTGTCGGTCAAGTGCGAGATCACGGGAAACAGAGTCTCTACGGTTCTACAGCACCTGCTCCCTCGTTACACGCAACCTGAAAACGCGGTACGTGGTTTTTCTTTCATCGAATGGCGCTGTTGGCTTTGAACCGTTGCGTCATTTTCGCGTGTTCTAAAGAGTTTGTAGTTCGGAGCAACGCGTGGGCTTCGTCGAGATCTGCTGTTGAACTGTGCTTGCACATTGTGGTTCTTCATGCAAGTATTGAGTTTGGTTCTGTGAACTTACTGGTTTGAGTTGGGAAGGTTCCAGGAATAGTTACATAATAATTACGTAAATTCAAACCCTAGGGTGAAGGGTACCCGTTACCCTCCATTATCAACGATGATCCATTAACAGTTATCGGACACAAAACGAACTTTTTCGAAATTAATCAGAATAACATGCAGTACCTAGTGTTACTTTATTTTTTTAAATAAAATGTTACATTACAATCATTTTTGTTTAAGATACAGACAATGCAATTTTTCTCGTTTCCGATTATAGAAAATGCTAAAGAACAGTGATACACCAGAGGATAATAGAATGATGATTTTATTGTGCTGCGGCATAAAAAAATTAATTAATTAATTTGTTACCACAAATTTCTCGTGTCCGGTAAATAGGTCCAAAACTTCGTTAATATTTCTTTTGCTTTTTAAGAAAAATCGTCCAGAAAAATTTGTTTATCGCAAGCAATGCAAAATAAAGTTCGGTCGCTGGTACCTTTACCCTTAATTCGTACAGCAAGTACAATGTTGTTACATGTAGTTTTCCATCCATAGTTTAAAAGAACGCATCGGGAACCTTGTTTAATCTGCCCCGAAAGTTGTATCAGGAATGATTGACGCCACTAGAGGTTCACCAATCGATTTTTCGCTGTATCGTGATCGTGAAAAGCGAGAAGAATGGCGGCCGTGACGAATCGAATTTGTAGGAACCATCTTCGGACGTTTCGGCTCGTGTGTCGTCGGCTATAAATCAATATAAAGATCGAATCGGCGCGGTTCCGTGGGAATGAACACGAGTGAACGTAGACGAGGCGGATCGGCTCGGTAAACAGTAAATTATACGTCGTCACGGGTGATGATCGGGGGCCAGTGTGTGCACCAGTGGCGCAACAGCTAAGAAAAGAAGTGATTTACTGCGGGTTTCAGTGGACGTCGGCGTGACACCGGCGTTGAGGCGCCGACGGGAGCGGGCCGAGAGACAGAGGAGCTTTATCAGGGAGCAACAAGAGGCTACGGCGACTATGCGAGCGTCCGTGGGTCATTCGGACGATCAGGAAAGTTAGTATTTTTCTCACCTTTGAATTCCAGCTCCTCCTCCTCGAATTGCTTTGCTTACGACTATGCCGATTTTATGCATTTAGGACAGTTACGTTTTATTTTCAACCTATTAAACATATTAGGAAACAAAATAAACTTCTATTCCACTCCAGTTCGTTGCAATGCAGGTTGAAAATTTTTGTTTTGTATAAAGATTCGCTAAAGAATTACTGTTTTACAATTGTATATGCAATACAGCAAAAGTCATAATTATCAATTAGGAAGTAGCGTTTAAGACGCAGTACACAGCAAAGTAACAATTCTTCAAAAATGTGTCAGCTTATAAAAATGGCAGACTCCATTCATTTAGATCTCGTGCAATTTTTATTACGATATGTGCTTGTCTAAAGAAATTCATCGAATCAGTTTCCATGTGTGCAACTTCATAAATTCAATAATTATAAAATAAAAAATATAAAACACCGGTCATTTGAATGGGGATGAACATTCATCCCTATTCTATAAATTATAAACAGCTCAACTGTTGCATGAGAAAACAGGTTCCACTCGACGTGCACAATGTAACAAAGATAACACAGATAACAAAGATAACATCTGGGTTGAAAGAAATGTTTTGATTTCGGAATTAAAATTGCTTCGAGTGCATAAACAATAGTATGCTCACGTTTCTCATTAATTGTTTGAAAAGAAGAGTCACTGATACGTGTTGATACATTGCGTTTCCTCTTGACTCCACGAAGGTCCTTTCCCGACAAACGGACTGCGTTACACGAACGGCACGTCGTACGACCGAAACGCGGACTCGCCCTCGAATAAGTTGTCCAGGACGAACAGCAGGAAGGACTTGACGCCCCTGATGAATGCCGCGAACAAGCTCGACTCCGAGGAGAAGAAACCATGGTACGGGAAGAGCCCGGACGAGGGTGTCGAGTGCGACGAGGGCAATCACACCGACGAGGACGAGGATCGTCGAGTGGTTTTACAGCTGAAGAGGGAAGGAACCGTCAAGGATCTCACACAAAAGCTGGCGGCTCAAAATCTTATACCCAGCAGTCCGGTCGAGGAGAAGGTCTCCAGGTAATTTGACCATGTGTCCGATCGTATCGATTCATTCTCACCGCGTCATAACTGCACTGCCAATGTCCATACCATAACTTCTCCAAGTCTGTTACATACAGTAAGGAGCATAACTGATTCCACACACTTAAAATCAGAACTGTTTTCTGAATTGACCAAACGACTTCAATTTCTCTGTAAGGCTAGAAGAATTTAGTAAATGATGTGTCAAAAATATGTTGAAAATGTGAATTGTGAAAAACAATAGTAAAAATTGATTTTTACAACTTTTTTAGCTGGGACAATAACGAAAATTTAAATGGCGTGTTTGGTCAACTTGTATAAATTATACACGCTCCGAAAATTTCATTGAAATTAGTTAATTGGTTTACGAGTTATGAACGATCAAAACTGGTAATTTGTAGTGTACCATAAAGTGGCAAGTTTTACCATTTTTGATCGTTTATAATTCGTAAACCAATTAACCAATTTCAATGAAATTTTCAGAGCGTATATAATTTATACCAGTTGACAAAACACCAGTATTGTTTTTCACAATTCCGACCAAATGTATTTTTTCAAAACTTATTTATTAGACGTCATTTACTAAACTAATTCTTCTAGCCTTACAGAGAAATTGAAGTCGTTTGGTCCATTCATATAAAACTTACTCTGATTTAAAGTGTGTGGAATCAGTTATGCTCCTTACTGTAACTTGGAATAGATTATTTCACTGCTGAATACAATGAATATGCTAACCAGAAATTAATTATGACTGCATGTAACAGTTCGAGTCATACAAACTCGAAGGGAACTGCGGGATTAAAGAAGTTGATGTGGATTTTATGGATTTATTATAAAAATGAGTAGATTTAATTTAGAACAGTAAAAGGATTGCAAGAATTTATGAATGTCCACGTATTACCTTCATCTTGTTAAAGTTGTTAAGAAAAGAATGACAATTTTATGTGGTTTCTGTTTTTTACAATTGATGCAAACAATTTCAATCGATGATCAGACTTGCCACAATTGTCCCACCATAATTGACTACATCAAACCACAGCATAGGTTTGCTGCAGACAACTTCCACCCCAAAAAGCTTCATTAATCGCTATATCTTTGATGCCATTCAGCTAATTCAGCAGGAAAGATCGACATTCATGAACAAAGTTCTACCGCATCTTTGACGGTGACTCTTCGATTTCAGGATAGGGGACATGAGCGGTCTGATTTCGAAGGCGAAGGAGGGTCTGGCGAAGTCGAAGTCAAAGGCGGACGTGTTGAAGTCGCCGACCAGCGACAACCTGCCGAAGTTGCAGGAAACGAAGAAATCGGAGAACGAGCTGCACTGGGAAGAGCTGGTGAAGAAATTGAAGAGACCGTTGGCGTTGTGCGACCTCGACTTCACGGATTTGAATACGGACGACGAGGTCGACGTCCTCGGCCCGGTGAACGTGACCAACGGGGTGCCACCACCTCCTCCGCCAATGGTGCCGCAGATAGGTGGCTCCCGAGCCCCGCCACCTCCGCCCTTGGGGGCAAGATTGCCCCCGCCGTTGCCCCAGGCGCCGCCGCCCCTCTTCGGCGTGAACTTCAAGTCGTCGAGGTCGACGACCGCGAACGAGAACAGCAACACGCCAAAGAGTCCGCCGCCGACCTTCACCAAGAAGAGCAAGAAGACGGTGAAGCTGTTCTGGAAGGAGGTCAGGGACGATCCCATCATACTGTCCAGGCTCGACAAGAACAAGATGGTGTGGGACGAACTGTCCCCCGTACCTGTCGACACGCAGAAACTCGAGCACCTGTTCGAGAGCCGCGCCAAGGATCTCATCACCAAGGTGAGCGATTGTACTTGTTTGCGTTGAGCGCCGCTACCCTCGCGAAAGCTTCTCTTCGGGTCGCAGTATTAACCATCAGAATCGTTTCCAACGACGGATAGGTTCATTCGGAAGTTGGGGTTACACACTGGCTAACAACTCTTCAGGATTTTTGTTTGTATCGATATTCGATGGAGTTTTATAGATTTTTGTGCGAAATTTTGAATTTAAGGGCATACTGAAAATTGGGGATGATGGAAGGGAAGGTCTCCCGATTCATATTCAGTGCCTGGGGATCTATAAATGCAATTTATTGGTTATTGATACATAAAATATGCGCTGGACGGGGCTATTAATTTAAATTAACCGCCAGGAGCTGGGTACTTAGGCGAAGCTTTTTCAATTTTAACATTCTGCAGACATTCGTGAGAAATGGTGGAAGATCTGGGAACTTAAGATAGCTTAGCGCTCTGTGAAGTGGTCTTTTTGTTCTAAAGGGGTAGATTGGTTTGCTGTTTCATCGCGCAAAGGTGCATTGGTTTAATATAATAATTTATAAGAACTAAATTCGTAAACTGATATGCATATTTCCGAAGGCTGTATAAGGTTTCTCTAGAACAAGAGGAGCGAAACACGGCGGATCAGTGCCACAAAAATATTCCGCACCTCGGGGCATACGTCATTCGACGATTGCAGCTTCATGAACGTTCATATCCGAGCCATATATCCGATATTTCATCCGGCACGAAAAATCCATTATTCCTTTATCGAAGGTTACATGGCGGTCTGTCGCATCAAGGTTATTTAACATTAATCTCCAGTCTATCACTTCCGGCCGAGTAGCGCGAGTGTAGTTCGTTTCGCGAAATATCTCGCGTGATATATTTCTTCCGTTATATTGAAGGGATTAGGGGGTGGGACCTCTGGAATCCTTGAGCCATTCGCGATCGAGGACACACGAGCCAACCGGCGTATTCTAAATCTGTCGACCGGCAAAATATAATTGGATTTCGACCGTGCTTCGGCGTCATAACTTTCGCGTCCGCGTGGGAACAATGGACGTTGCAGGATTTAACTTCCGCTCACCCTCTCACACCTCCTCTCTCGCTCTCTCACTCAATTACCCCCTCTCGCTCCCTTTTATTCTGCTCCCCCACCCCCTCTCTCATTGTCTGCCTTCCATTTCTTTCTCAAGCTTTCCAGCCCCACAAGCTTTGCTTATCTCACTCTGGAACTTGGAGGATACAGAACTTGGGAGAATATAAGTTCCCAAGTTCTTACCCCCCCCCACCTCCCAACCCCCCAATTTTTTAGCCCCCAACCCCCCCCCCCCCCAAGTTCCTAAATTCTCAAGTCCCAAGCGTCTTCACTCCCCTAAGCCCCAAGCTTCCAAATTTTCATGCCCCAAGCTTTAAAATTCCCATGCACAAGCTCCCAAGCTCATAAGCTCCCTAGCCCCCAAACTCCCAAGCTTACAAGTTCTCAAGTTCTCAAGTTGTCAAATTCTCATACAAGCTCGCAATCTCTCAAGTTTTCAAGTTGTCAAGTTCTCAAAGCTCCCAATCTCTCAAGTTCTCACAAGCTCCCAAATTCTCACAAGCTCCCAAGCTTCCAAATTCTCATGCCCCAAGCTCTTGAGCTGCCTAGTTCCCAAGCTCTCAAATTCCCATGCTCCAAGCTCCTAAACTCCCTAGTCCTCAAACTCCCAAGTCCCCAAGCCTCCAAGCTCTCAAGCCCCCAAGCTTTCAAATTCTCATGCACAAGCTTCCAAGCTCATAAGCTCCCCTAGCCTCCAAACTCCCAAGCTCACAAGTTTACAAGTTGTCAAGTTCTCACAAGCTCCCCATCTCTCAAGTTCTCACAAACTCCCAAGCTTCCAAATTCTCATGCCCCAAGCTCTTGAGCTCCCTAGTCTTCAAGCTCTCGAGCTCTCTAGTCCCCAAGCTCTCAAATTCCCATACCCCAAGTCTACAAGCTCTGAAGCCCCCAAGCTTTCAAATTCTCATGCACAAGCTCATAAGCTCCCTAGTCCCCAAGCCCTCAAGCTGTCAAGTTTTCAAGCTCCCAAGCTCTCAAGTTCTGAAATTCTCGAGCGCTCTCTCTCGCCCCACGTGTGTCCTTCTGCTACAGCCGATGAAAAACTACGTGTTCCAAAAGGTCCTGCGGTTTCTCAAAACTCCATTGGGGCGTCAGGAAGTTTAATTACTGCGAGGGAATTCCGCGGGTGGGAAAAAAGGACGCTACCGCGGCCCTGTCCCATGAATCTTCGGTTTTCTTTGTTTCGAGCTCCCCGGCGCGTCGACCACGAGGCGGGCATGTCCGACGTCGACGTTAGTCATTCCGCGGCCGGCGTTTCGTTAAACCGCGACGCGAACCAACGAGCTAGCTCTTGGGCTCCCGGTATTGCACCGGCCCGTATCCGCCGTGAGAACCTTTTCATCGCGCGGAAATTCCACAGCTCGACCACCCGCAATCCTGAATACACAAAGCTACGTGGCTGGTTAACCGGATCGTTGGTTCGGGGCTTCGCCGGCGAGGTTAAAGGGGATGAAACGTTCAAACCTGCCGGGTCAAAGAAATCATTCTTCACGGTCGCTTTTGAGTGGCATGCCGACCTACTGTCACGCCGGGTTTTCACGGTGAAAGTGACGGTGGTTGATGATGGGTCCTTTCTCATGTAACTAGGACATTCCAGCAGTACGGATAATAGAGATTCTCTAGAATATCGCCAGTTGAACAAGCGTCATGTGAACCATAAAAAGTTTGTTTACCGTGGTAACAAAATATTGTCAAATCGAATTATATGTGTTGTTTGAAATACACTGTCCAACACCAAACTTGATTTTAATATGCTGTTGGGTCCTTGTTATAGAGTTTTTTGTGCTGATTTCGAATCTGTCCTTAATTTTTCTCCTATATGCACAGCTATTGAAAAACATGGCTTTGAAAAGAAAACATATTTTTCAACTTTAAACAAATATTGTGATGTTATTATAAAAGATATTGAATTGTTCTTCACAGCAAAAGATTCTGTAGACTTTCCCGAATACAGTGATATCCAGTATTAATGCATTATGATTGTTTAAACATGGTTCAATAATGATTAAAGACGGAGAGACACCACTTTTGCACCAATTTTTGAGGATATTTTTCAGTTTATCTCAAAAAATAAAGGTCCAGCGGAAAATCGAACTATACCACGCGATAGAGCAGACTTTTATCTTGAAAAACCACCCTTTCAAGTTTGTAACATCGACGTTTTTTTCGAACCAGAAAGCAAAATATCTTCGCCCGACATTTTTTCAAAACCATTTTTTTTCAAAAACTGTGTATATAGGAGAAATATCAAGGACAGATTCGGAATCAGCGCAAAAAACTCTATAAGAAGGACCCAACAGTATACTGAAATCATTAAAAAAAATTTGTTGGACAGTGATATCGATCGCAAGGTTATAAATTGTATAATATTCAGATGTTCTCGGCGCAACGGTTCCATCAGTTTTTGGGAAAAAAGCATATTTTGCACGTTAGTTTGGAACTTTCAACGTTTCGATCCTAATTTGGTCGATCGAATTATATGGGTGAGGAGATCCTCGAAACGAACAGGAATATCATCAAAGTTTCACCGAGGAAATCCGGCACTGCGCGACGTCTTTGGCCGGATGTTATAAGGCAAAGGGTTAATCCTTCGTTGAGGACCATACGAAGATTCCATTAATACCACTTACAAACGTGTAAACGCTAAAGCTTTCGCTCGAACAGGGATGATAGGGCCAGGAAGCGTGTTAAGGCTTCGGTCTGTCGATGCCTTTGACTCGGATTACGCGTTTAATCCGAGCCCGTTAGCAGGTGGGGGTTAGCTCGTCCCCTTAAACCGCTTTGCCCTTAAACGGTTCTATTTTCGATTGCATATAGAATAACACAGAGCGAGTCGCGTCACTCCTTCGTTTCCCGTTGAATCCCGGGAGCTTTCGCGCTCGCGCGTCTTCCGTCGACGAGGGTGCAAACGTTTGTCGAAGCTTAAGAGGATAAAAATCCCGTTGCTCGTTTTCGCCCTCGCGTTTCCCTTTACCTTCACCGTGAAGCTCGTACCTGCCCGCGGGAATCCGTCGGTTCAATGTTTATCATTTGATCGTTGAAAAAATAAAGGGGTCGGTGCGAAAATAATTGCTTTTGCTAATTGCAGGTTGTCCAATGTATTAGGAGAAAGATATTTCGAACTAAATCATCGTCAGTTCTCGATATTTAACAAATTGAAAATGAAGGATTTTAATAATTTATTACGTCAATTCTCGATAACGTGCAGAAGACAACTGATAATATTGGAAACATTAGAAACGAAAGACAGCAGACATTCAACTCTCACGACACATTCACTCGTATTCACACACACCTCACACTCAAAGATGCCGCTATTCGATTCTCGATTTCTCTGTTCGATCCTCGAATTCTCATATTCCTACACAAATATAATTTATTCTTCAAAAAATCAGGGACACGTTCATTTTTTTAAACGACACTGTATAACGTAGTGTTGTAGGTGGCAGTAAAACGAATTCGATGATGCACAATATCGGTAAATTCGTTCAACAACTGGTAAACATTTCTGATCGAGTCTCTTCATTGATTTTCACTTTCAATATTCAATTTGAATATTCTCTCGATGCTTTACACTTTCTGATACTTAACCCAGCTTTCTCCGAATTCTAGAAAGTGTAACAATAACGCATTGAAAAACTCCTCAGAGTCGGTACGAGGTAAAGACGTCTGTGAAGTGTTATTATTCACCTAGCCGATTGTTTGCGTATTGTCAACAGGACGAAGCTGAAGTTTCTTGGCTTTGAAGGAATTCTAATGCGGAACAGCATTTCCTTCTGTCGGCTGGCGGTAGTAGAATGGAAAATATTACGCCGTTGGTCAGCTACGAATGTCAACGAGCTTAAAGGATTTGCGTCCCTTCTGTCTTCGCCTCTTCTTCTCTCCTCGTTGTTGTCTCGTCCCCTTCGCGTCCGCTGGTTCAGCGATGAGCTCCTCGAGAGGTACAGAAACGACTTTGTCGCTGTATAGTTGGCTACGTTTCTTACGTATCATTATCGCGCATTTGCCGGTCACGAGATTTTTTAGTCGGATGCCTTCCACCGGGGTGCAATTAGGAAAACAGGGAGCTCGGCTTGTGAAGTATACATGAAAGGAATTGTTTAACGCGGAGAACAAGCGCGTATTTCCGGATTGCGTCGAGCTACTGACAAAAAGAATGTACAATTTTTCAGTTGGACAGGGTGAGAAGGCAAGAATTAGTTAGAAGTTAGAATACACTGAGAAAAAAGAATTGTTACTTCAATAACACGCGTGTTATTGTAATTTTTATACTTCGATGAATATCAATGTATTCCTTTCAATAGTATGACATTTAGAAGCAAATCGTGATGTATTTGAATTGTCTATCATGAAATGATTGAAAATATTATTTGATTCAATACCGTATATTATTATTCGTAATATTTCTTTTTTTCCTTCAATCAGATATGTTGTTAAAAAAATTTGAGAAATGTATTGATTTATACCGGAATTGGTTTGAGGCCATATCTTATTTTTTTGAAAACATTGATGGTCAAGCTATTGGCTTATATGATTGGCGGAAATGAGTTTTGCTATTGAAATTCAATAGTATTAAATATTAAAATAAGTTCATACGATATTGGCACTATTCAATAGTACATCTTATCGAATCAACATATATTTTTTTTGTTTCGACAGGATTTTTTTCTCAGTGTAGTAATATAAGGCACACCCATTTTACTTTTTAATCTACAGATTCTCAGAATAGGTGTAAATTTAAAAATCAAATTAATGGAAAGTAATAAGACAACTACGATTACAAGGAAAATTTATTTCATTTTACAATAGTCACACGAGTAAGTAGTTCTATGATAGTTCTACCGAAATTGTTAAAGGAGGAAGGAAATTTATGTAGCATGTGCAGAAAATATTTATTTTGAATATCCCCAGTCTACTTATTAGCATTTTCGTACGCAGTGTCGGGATTCTAGTGTAAAACTACCCGTGAAATAGGAATCTCTGGTACAAGCTGTCATAAATCATACTGATTAAGTGGTGCGACTTGGAAACTTCTGTTTAATACATTCTGTGCCGTTGCATCTGCGTGTCGCATACGCGGTTAGACGTCGCATTGATTCTCATTAGCGTCGCCGTCACAGATACATCACACCGATGATTTGTCATTCCGCGGCCACCGTATGAATAATTAACGCCGGAAAACTGGAATACATTGTCGAACGAAAAATTCACGTCGTTAACACTTTTAGTCACTTGTAATTGGTGTGACAGACATTTTTTGCATTTGTGGCAAAATTACAATTTTAAAAGATAAATTATCTTAATCTCCATATATAAAAATGCAGTCCTGACTCATTCACTCACTCACTGATCAACGCCCAGACTAAACCCTTGGACCTAGAAAGCTGAAATTTTGCACAGAGGTTTCCTTTATGACCTATACAAGGGATAAGAAAGGATATTTCGAAATTCAACCCCCAACGGGGTGAAAAGGAGTTGCAACGTTTGTATGAGGAATATTTTGTTCGTGGTCGGATTTACTTCATACTTGGTCTTAATGCTCTTTGATATAATTAATCAAACACCTATTTCGGCATTTTTATTAAAATTTTATTAAAAAAAATTTTTATTAAAAAATTGAACCCCTAAAGGGGTGAAAGGGGGTTTTGAAATCTAAGATGGTGGCATGACATAAAATTAAAACTCTATAGGGATGAATGGGGGGTTAAAAGGTTTTATGGAGAAACAATATGAATTTCCGAGAGCATTAAACGGTTTTCTGTGCGAGCGAAGCCGCGGGCAAAAGCTAGTTTTCATATAAAGATTGGCTTCTAAGCTCTCCAAATTCAGAATGAGAATTGTCTTTTTTTTATACAGAACATTATCGGCACCGAAGCAGCTTTAATTACTGCGAAAGAAAGGGTTGGAAAGTGGTTAAAAGGATATTGTAGAAATTCCAGAGCGAAGACGGTCAATATTTGCAACGCGAAATCTGCGGAGGCAATCGACGCTCTAACGCGACGCTTCCGTTCTCGCGTGCGAACGATCACCTCGATAAAAAATCGAAATCGAATCACGTTCTCCGTCGGACGTCGCGTCATATCGCGCGGGCATTAATTCCTCGGCGGTCGCGATATCGGCTGCTCGTTTCTCGGTCACGCGCTTTTCCCGCCGCGTTCTCGATCGGGAAAACCGTAGGAAAATTTTTCATCGCGTCCATAGTCGACCGCGTTCAAAGATTCCGCTTGAACGGGTCTCGGCCTGTCGTTAATTACTCCCGTAATTACTTGCCGGTTTTATCCCCCCGCTCTTTCCGCGCTCCGACTCGTGTCGATCCAATGGCGACACCACCTTTGGCACGACTCTTGACAAATTCTCGTGGTAAATTACTTTCAATTCGTCGAAGGAAGAACGAAGTTACAATTTCAAATAGATTCAGATGATTTCTTTAATCGCAAAAGCGTTTTTCCAATTGAAAGTAAACATAACGTTGGAAAATGTTGTTGGGCAACGTCACATTCAATAGAGTTTTACGTTCTTACATCAACGTTCGTTTCGAGGGCGGTCACTTCAGAAAACCAAAGAGGGGAACATAAAAGACTCGATATTAAAGCAAAGTTGCGATTGATTAATTGCGAGGGCCACGGATTTCTTTAATCTCAAAAGCATTTTTCCAATTAAAAATGAACATAACGTTGGAAAATGTTATTGGGCAACGTCACATTCAATAGAGTTTTACGTTCTTACATCAACGTTCGTTTCGAGGGCGGTCACTTCAGAAAACCAAAGAGGGGAACATAAAAGACTCGATATTAAAGCAAAGTTGCAATTGATTAATTGCGAGAGCCAAGAATTAATTTCTACTGGCTAATACGACGTCGCCTTTTCGTACCAGCTTTCTATCCTTTTATACTATGCTTCTTCTATACTGTCCCTCTCCGTTCTTCTTTTTCCTCCTCATAGCTCTTCTTTCTTCTCGCTGTTCGTTCTTTGAACTTCTAAATTCAGGTCGGGGTCCGGCAATAATTAGTGCTGGCTAAAGAGTCCGAGGAGACTTCCGCAAGAAAGAGAGGGAGAGTGGGAGATGATGAGAAAGAGATCGGGTGCGAAGGGGATGAAAGAAAGACGGCGTGGATCGAGAAAAATTATGGAACACCCGACGACTTCACAGGGGAAAGAGAGCGAGCGAATAATGCCGGGAAGGCTCTCCGCCACGTTCTTAGTTGTCTCAGGTTTTTTCTTCTTTCGTTTTGTTTCATTGCGAATTTAATGAAGCTCGATGGGCCTGGAATTTGCTCTGTAAATATTGGTTATAAATATTGACTGCCTAGCAGAGAATTCATTCGAATCGAGGGGAATACAGTTACCCTCTCCCCACCAGCACCGGATTAGTCACGTGATACGCATGGAGGGAGGTAGAGTAGGGACACATACTTATCCACCTACAAATTTTCTGCGTTTATTCTGTACAGGATGATTAAGCGACATTGTTTATTCTCTCGTTCTATTTCGAAAGAGTAAATCGATCACTATTCAAGGATGTTCTGGAGGTATATAAAAACGTAACAAAATTTTTGAAAATTTGACAAGATATCCTTACTAAATTAATGCAATCACCAAAGTTGGGGTTCGATTCACTGCACCGTTTAAGAATTATAGCAACTTCAAGTTTGCACATTTTAACACGTCTTCTTTTGGAGAATTCATAAAATTCCACTTCAAACCCTATTTAAACCTTGAAAAAACGCAACTAGAAACTCGAAAAGAAACACTAAAAGACAAAAATATACTCATGAATGGCTTTCATTGGCAATATATTGATGGATTTTGAATTTCTTGTACTTTTGTCTCCCATTGTACCTCCAGAACATTCTTAATTCCAGCCCCTGTCAATCAATCCATAAAAATTTGTATTGACGCGAGCGTCCGTGTCCCAGTAATTATGTATGCCAGTTAGAGCCGGGCAAATATAATTAGTATAGTCACAATTATCGTTAATGAGGGATTTTTGCTGCTCGTTAACCGGGAATGACACTGTTGCATTATTTATCCACTCGGGGTTGAAATACTTTGCTAGCGCGAAGCACTTGTTAAAACTTCGTTTATGGATCTCGGCGTGCGGTTCTTTTAATAACTTCATTATTCTCTGTCACTGTTTCGTTGAAACTGCCGCCGAACTATTGTATCATTCCTGGAATCGAATTTATCACGTTCCATACATTTAGCGTTGTTATTCTTTGGAAAATGTTCGTTGCGCGGACAAGAATTGTAAAAATAATGAATATTCGAGGGATTCGCTGAATGCTAGTACTTTTTCATAATTCTTCCTTTATTTTTAATATGTCTTTCGTTTATTATGTTAATTAAATTGTACGATATTCAATTTATACCTCGAGATTGCTATTTCGAAATTGTGAGTACTCCGAAAAGTTCGCAGAAGATCCTACGAGATTTAATTAGGAATTCAGAGCGTCGAGAGGGTAGTTAATTGCAAATGTCGCGGACAATAGTTCGCGTTCTCAGGTTGTTCTGAATCTTCGCATCGGATTATGGTAGAACCGTTCCACACGAACGATCACAATCGTGGCATAATAATTACCGGTTCAGTTAGCCTAATGAAGTAACTTTAACAATAACACTTGGTAAATTAATATGCGTCTGCAACTACATACATACATACAACGATATCCCGTGATTACGATCTACGAATAATAATACGGCGGCTAGCGGTTGGGTGGTTGGTCATGGTGGTTTAATGCAATACGACTAATCTTTTCTTGTATTATTTGCAATATTCTTGGTGCTCGCACGAAAAATGAACGAAATGGCATGCAATGGAATTTTACAGGAGGTGAGTCCTAATTTCTTAACTTCACTTAACGCCGGTGTTCTCTAATCCCGCATCAACCTAATTGTTCTTCTTCTCTCTACACTTTCCTGCACGTTAATTAACGAGCCTCGAAACCAACAAAAATAATCCGCGAAACATCGGTTCCGATAATGAAAAGAAGCGCGTCCGTTGGTACACACGCCTCTTGATTACGGACGTCATTATAGAATTCCCAACGGGATGGGCGCATTTTTAATTAGTACTACCCCGATGTTATATTGAAAACTCTGTTCAAATGCTCGCTCCCGCGAAACAAAAATTTTTATCTCAACCGACGCGTTTCTACATTTATTTCGCGGACCGAGCTTACCTGTTTGTTATTTTACAATCCTTTCACGCTCTACGCTTCGCTAGCCTATTTTAATTTCTGCCTGTGTAATTGAACTTTGCTGTCGGATCGCATGTTACTATTATTATAACCGATTTGCGAGCGGTCACCACGGTTTCCATTTTCCGTCGTAGCTTGCGCCTCTGTTTCCTTGTATCACTAGCAGCAACATCGTAGCGTCGGCCATTATGTTCTACACGGTTCGTTTCCGGCCACCCTAATTTCGTTCCGGTGATAGTAATGTTACTCTCCGCTGATTGATCCGCAGAAACAACGGATACATTACCATCGCATTCCCATTTCTCTGCATTTTCCCTCTTCGTCCCTTTGGAATCAAATATCTCACATGCACCTGGTTGTTCAACATACAGAGTGGCCTGGAAAATTCGATAAAACATTCCTGACTCGTGTGGAAATCGAAAAGTTCATTTTGCAAATTAAGTCTTTGCTTTGGAGATCAAAGCTGTTGAGAATGAGCCAGGGTTGATTTCAGAAATCAAACCACCGTTCTTCAATCGTTAATGTCTCGAAAACGGAGCCTTGATTCGGGTTCGGGTCGGAATCCCGAAAGTTTGCAACGTTCAGGTACTCGAAGCTGAATTGTAAGGGTGCAGGATGCGCCTTCTCATTTCTCGGTAATGCAAATATGGGTTTTTCCTGGGGAAAAATGGAGAAAAACTCCATCTTTGCATTATCGAGTCTACCCCTTAAGCTTGACGACCCCAAAAATTTTTTATCACAAAGTATGACGCTTTTTCACGACTAGACTGCGGATCTTTACGCAAAATAAAAATTTCTTACCTGATTTGCAACAAACTGGGGTGCGATAGAAATTTAGTTTCGTCCCTATTGTGTTTAGCAGGTTGAGAATAATTTTTCTAACATTTTTGCTGTTTTAAACTACACCTACTCATTTTTGCTATAAACGCACTAAATCCGCAGTCTATTCATGACCTCTCAGTATAACTTTCGGGATCCCGAGGCTCGAGTACCCGCCCACCCCTAGCGAAGGACTTTTAGATTGGTATTACATGTGTCAGAAATGTATTTTTTGGACACCCTGTATAATTTCACGCAGACCGACGTGTATATCGTTTGGAAACCACTCGTGCACGGTGTTGGTTCTGAATTTAGTTCACGGTTTGGAGTGTTGCAGCGTAATTAAACAAAACACGAGAACAGAATGAAACAAACATGTCATTAAGTTGGTATTCGCCGTTGGATGTATCCGATGTCGGCCATTAACAGTTTTGCTTTCTGATTCGTCGAGTAGAAGCAGCAAGAGATGAACAAGAACAAGGAGATCATCGTGCTGGACCATAAGCGATCGAACGCCATCAACATCGGGATGACCAAGCTGCCGCCACCGAGATCGATTAAGACCGCCATCTTGAAAATGGACGCCACTATCATGAACCGGGAGGGTATCGAGGTGAGAACTATTTTTCTCTTTTTACGTTTAACATTTCTTTTGTACAGAGACGCATCACGTCCCACGGTCTACTTGTTACATTGTTGAACTTCTTCATAAATATACCATTGTTCTCGAGAATTCATGCTTATGCATTGATACAGTGGAGGATAAGAAACAATAGAATGCATTTAAATGGAACACATTCATAGGTTCTGAAAATTTTCGAAAACTGCTAGAATATAAAATTCCAGAGAATAAGATTTTACATGATTCCACTGTCATATGATTCGCCTGGAAAACTTAAAAATTGCATGAACATCCGACTAGTAATAACACTATCGAAAAATCCTAGACTAGCAAGAGTAGAATTCCAATTAACTGATACATCCCGATAAACGCTCTTGACGAGATATCTCGCCGCCCCACCTAGACACTCTAGACAAATATATTTCATAAGTAACTATATCCTGATTTGTAAAAGGGAGAAATGAATGAAATCTTTATTAATTTGTTGAAATAATTTTATTTACTTTCTACATGATAAACTTCGAAACATGGTGTTACACATAGAGGTATGTCACACTTCTAAAAAAAAATACCTTGTTTCTTTGCGTACTCCGTTGTCTTGGCATACGACGCAACGTTTTGTTGGATATCTTTTCTTTATCGTCTGCCGTATTCTTACTAGGGCTGTAACTTTTCCGAAGCTTCGAAGTATTCGAAGGAACGAAGCGAACTTCGAAGTTTCGAAGTTTCGATGTTCCGAAGCTTCGAAGTCTTCCAAGTGCTCGAAATTTCAAACTCTTCGAAACGTATGAAGTTGTAACTTACGAGTACCATACCATGTCGCGATTTTTGATAAATAAAAATATTAACTTTCAGTCACCGGTGACTGACACTGAACTTTCCGTTTTGATTTCTCGTAATGAAATAAAATTTAAAAGAGTGCATTCTATTAGTAAATTTCGGGATCATATCACGAATGTACTTAAAACATAATACTTTGCAAACAAAATTTTAATGAGTTTTATTAAATTCGGTGAAATCGGATATCGCGGACTAAATGAAAAGAAAGGCAAGACAGGCTTGGCGCTTGACAAAACTCACGTATTCAGTAGGACTGTAACTTTCCTTCGAAGGTCGACGATTTCGAAGCTTCGAAGCTTCGAAACTTCGGAACTTCGAAGTTTCTGAAATCGAAGCTTCGAAATCTTGGACCTTCGAAGGAAAGTTACAGCCCTAATTCTTACTGCGAAACATCGAGAGCTCTTTCAAGTAACTAGTCAAGACTAAACCCCTAAACGATGAATGCTGTGCCACCACTTCAATATTTACGAACATACTGCATACAATATATCACAAGCGACACAAGAAAGTGTAGATCAACATTGTAAACATACGCGTCTAGGGTACAAAATGACCGAACAGAACAGAAAATATTTCGTCTATAATGTCAAACCACTGGTGCTAGGTGGCGAGATATCTCGTCAAAAGCGTTTATCGGGAAGTATCGGGGCGCGAGATATCTCGTCCGGAATAACCAAAGGGTTAAATGTCTCATTCGCTAGAACAGAAAGCAGAATTCCATTGTGAATCCTTTTACGTCGTTAAGATTGTCCTATTGTCGAGGACTCTCGATTTATTATTTATTATTAATAACTATGACGAGCTTCTGAAGCATCGAACAAACCTTTCTGACACTTCTCTCTTCCTGTTCCTTGTGTTTCTCCCCGGAAGAAAGCACGAGTACTTGTCACGATCCCAATTTCGTTCGAAATCCTTCGACCGGGAGAGCTCGAGCAGCAAGTCACGATCCTTGGTTCACAATCGGTCCCCTAATTCAGTTGAAACGCACATCCGTTCTGTTCGTGTTTTCTCTGATTTCTCTAATTTTCGTGTTCGCTTCTGTTCTTCGTTCGCTCCTTCTCCTTCTCCCATTGGCTCTCACGCCCCGCACGACAGAAACTATTGACGATGCTGCCAACCGAGGAGGAGAGGTCGAGGATACAAGAGGCGCAGGCCGCCAATCCTGACCTACCTTTGGGATCGGCCGAGCAGTTTCTTCTAACTTTGGCCTCCATCTCGGAGTTACCCGCCAGACTGAAACTTTGGGCATTCAAGTTGGACTTCGAGAATTCGGAGAAGGTAAGCGGCCGTTGCGAAATATTGATAACCCAATGCGACTCGCTGTGTCGTCGCCAATTAGCCGATCGTGCGTCCGTTTAGTGCAGAATCTGTAATGACGACTTAACCCTTATGTAGCCAACCGAAATGTACAGATTATTTAAAACCGTTTGCACACTGAGAAAAAAAAGTAGTTACTTCAATAACACGCGTGTTATTGTAATTTTTTACTTCGATGAATATCAATGTATTCTTTTCAATAGTATAAAATTTAGAAGCAAATCGTGATGTATTTGAATTGTCTATCATGAAATGATTGAAAATATTATTTGATTCAATACCGTATATTATTATTCGTAATATTTCTTTTTTCCTTCAATCAGACATGTTGTTAAAAAAATTTGAGAAATGTATTGATTTATACCGGAATTGGTTCGAGGCCATATCTTATTTTTTTGAAAACATTGATGGTCAAGCTATTGGCTTATATGATTGGCGGAAGTGAGTTTTGCTATTGAAATTCAATAGTATTTAATATTAAAATAAGTTCATACGATATTGGCACTATTCAATAGTACATCTTATCGAATCAACATATATTTTTTTTGTTTCGACAGGATTTTTTTCTCAGTGCACAAATTCTCATCTTAAGATTATGAATTAATATATTAGCGAGCAAAGAATTCAGAGAACATTAATGTGAATATTTATAAACCCGAGCATATTTTCTGTTCATCAACGATATTATTATTAGGGTCAGTGTTGATCCAGCAGCTTCTTAAAGTCTGTCGTTAAACAATTCTACCATTCGTGATTTAGTGCATCTGATAACAGTTCAAGAGACGCAGTAATTTCGCTGCGAAATTTTTAACGATCCACAGCGCCGACTTGGCACCCGGTGATTACCAGCTTTTTCTGCATTTCAAACAATGGCTTGCAAGGCACAGCTTTCGAAAGAATTGAGGAACGGCGTTATCAGATCGTTTGAGTCGAAATTACGTAGAATAATTCAGTATTTCGTCAGACATAAAATCCAATAAAATACTTAATTTTATACAGTGACTTCAATAAATGATCAAAGCTTTCTACAAGTTCTACAAGTTCTTTCTACAAGTTCTTTTGTCTGGGCCAGTTCTGAAAATTTAAATAATATGTTTTGCAGACTCAAATATTCCCTGGTATGTTTTAGAGTTCTTCTAAAACGATAAAGCGACACAAAAAGAAATATAATTAACTATAATCATTAAAAATTCGAAGACACAATTACTAGATGTTCTCATACAGAATTCTAAATAATTCCGAAATAAATAATTATGGGTATCTTTAGTCCCAGTAAACATTCCGGAAGAAGAATGAGTAGAATGTATGTACTGAGAAAAAAAAGTAGTTGTTTCAATAACACGCGTGTTATTGTAATTCTTTTACTTCGATGAATATCAATGTATTCTTTTCAATAGTATGAAATTTAGAAGCAAATAGTGGTGTATTTGAATTGTCTATCATGAAATGATTGAAAATACACTGAGAAAAAAATCCTGTCGAAACAAAAAAATATATGTTAATTCAATAAGATGTACTATTGAATAGTGCCAATATCATATGAACTTATTTTAATATTTAATACTATTGAATTTCAATAGCAAAACTCATTTCCGCCAATCATATAAGCCAATAGGTTGACCATCAATGTTTTCAAAAAAATAAGATATGGCCTCAAACCAATTCCAGTATAAATCAATACATTTCTTAAATTTTTTTAACAACATATCTGATTGAAGGACAGAAGGAAATATTACGAATAATGATATACGGTATTGAATCAAATACTATTTTCAATCATTTCATGATAGACAATTCAAATACATA
>CM052282.1:5957309-5985210 GCA_028455765.1 Lasioglossum oenotherae | reverse complement strand
ATTTGATTCAATACCGTATATTATTATTCGTAATATTTCTTTTTTCCCTTCAATCAGATATGTTGTTAAAAAAATTTGAGAAATGTATTGATTTATACTGGAATTGGTTCGAGGCCATATCTAATTTTTTTGAAAACATTGATGGTCAAGCTATTGGCTTATATGATTGGCGGAAATGAATTTTGCTATTGAGATTCAATTCAATAGTATTGAATATTAAAATAAGTTCATATGATATTGGCACTATTCAATAGTACATCTTATCGAATCAACATATATTTTTTTTGTTTCGACAGGATTTTTTTTCTCAGTGTACGTATTTTCTGAAATTACTTTTTTGTGGCTAGATTGCCTATTTGTCGGACGGTGAAAATCGTTAGATATCCCGGTCAAAGTGTTTCACACCCTCTAGCCAGGCGCCAGTTCGTCGAGGCGCAGTTGATGCACGTCCCGTTCTAAAAGCACGATCGCGTATCGGTATTCGCCGTGTTCACGGCGAAGAAATCGCGCGATTATGCGGGGAACGTTCACCCGCGACTTCCTTCCCCGCATACCTGGCGTTTTTCCTCGTCGCGGCCGGGGACTATCTCCGTGGAATTCGAGACGAGATTCGTGAGAAATAACGGGCCAATTCGATCGCTATTACGCGCGCATTCGTATTCGACGTTGCTTAATAGAATTTGCATTCGGAATGACATGCAGCTTCTCGTATAACGTTGCATTTACGGCACGTCGTCGTCGTCGTTCGCACTAACGATCGACAGTTCTACGTAATAAAAACGAACGAAAGCTTTCGTTTCCGAATTATTCGCCTCGTTCTTCGCCCGTAAACCTGTCAATAAACTTCGGCTCTTCTCGCCAATCGAAAAGAATTTGATATTCGATTATTAAATTTATGGCAGAGCACTCTCGTCCACTTTTCAAACTCGGTCCCCCTCAAAGGGCCGGCGAAACTGCGCACTGTATGAGAAGACTATCTCAAAAATTTGTTTGTGATAGAAATTCATTTATGTAGAAGTAGCATGCAGTGTTTTTAAATGAAAATTCAAGAATAAAATTGAGACATTCATTCGTAGATTTCTTCAATAACATGTTTTCCATTCTGTTCTATTACTTTCTGCCATTTTTGAGGTAGAATGTCGGGCTACCGAACAAAACTGTGAATAAACACGTTAACACTTTGCAGTCGGAGCTACTTTAATTTGAAAATTAAACATTTCTTCCGACCTAGAATAATTCCATTCCATATGTGTAGTAATTGATTAAATACCAACATATTTAATAATTAGACAGCGGTCTATATGCATTTATGATAAAAATGAACAGGTGTCGTTTCAGACAGTAAAAATATTAGAAGAATTTCAAAATACTGATATATTATTTAATTTAGAATAATTCCATTCCATATGTGTAGTAATTAAATGTGTAGTAATTGATTAAATACCAACACATTTAATAATTAGACGGCGGATTATGTGCATTTATGATAAAAATGAACAGGTGTCATTTTTGGACAGTAAAAATATTAGAAGAATTTCGAAATACTGTTATATTATTTGCAACCTATTACACTCCAGTCTGTTGCAATTCAGGCGGAAAATTTTTCTTTTGCCTAAAGATCCGCTGTCTATTAATAACGTAAACAATGTTATGAATAATGAACAGCTGAGGCGAGTGCTAAGGGTTAATTCGATCTTTAAAGTTTAATTTAAAAACGCTACGAACTTTCGTTCCAACCCAATACGTATTGGTTGTAGAGATCGTAATGAATGGAAATAATAGTCGAAAACATCGATTGCTATTCGGAGGTTCTTCATAGCCGTTTGAAAAGCCGAAATCGATATTATAGCGGTTCCGAGACGACAGGATTTGTCCTTATTATCGCGTGCGATCTCTGGAAAAGCTGCTTTGACCGTGAGCGTACATCGAATGCGCGTCGAAATGATTTCCGTCGTGGTTGTCGTCGCATCTGGGAAAAGCAAACAGTGTCGGTGGGTAAGCTCGTTGCCCCGACGAATTCGTGGAAAATGGACGATCGGCAGGCCGACGACACAACGAGGAGCCGTCAGCCTCCGCCGCCGCGCCGCCGAGACGCGGCTGCGAAAGAAAATAATCGCGAACCACCTTTGTGACTTCAGGAAATTGCGGAACCTTTGATGGATCTGAAGCAGGGAATGGAGACCCTCAGAGTGAATAAAACGTTCCGCGGGATTCTGAGCACGCTCCTTTCGATCGGGATATTCCTCAACGGAAATGAGGTAGGTATTGAATGCCAGCCAAATGATATCCGCTTAATCCGTCCGTCGGAGACGCCGTTCGCGCGGAATCGATATCCATCCGCGTCGATAATTTTCGTGTAACCGTTGCCCGATGATACGGAAGGAACGGACGGGAGAGAAAGGCAACGGACCGAGTCCGGGCTCTCGGGCTCTCGGGCCGGGTTTCGGCTCGCTTGGACGGCTGCCATCCTACCGAAATCGGGAACTCTTGATCTATCGCGTTTCCCCTTTTGTTCGATAATGACGAAACGTAGGCTATACTTGTTTCGGCTTGCACGATTTGCGTTTGTGCTGTCTGTGCGGTTTTTGACCGGCATTTTCGCCATTCGTTGCGCTCTCTTTGTGCTCAAGATGCCGGAATTCGCGCCGCTTCCACCCACGGCTACGTTGCATCTAATTTATATTTTCTGACGACATTTTTCAATGTGCGAAAAATATTTGGATAATAGGACAGTGATTTTCTTGATGTTTATTTTCACATTTTCGGTAGAGTAAATCTTTTTCAATGTCATTTGCGTAACGATTTGAGCTCCTTCCATGATTCGATAAATTCCACAACAAATAGCGTGATCAGAAATAGTGTCCACCGCTTATGAAAATTAAAAGAGCACAGAAACTCGGCTATTTCCTAGGAAAATACCTCCGGAACTTGGATAATTGCGAAGCAAATAAGCAGAAATAGGTCAGTGTTTAAACTGCAAGCCTTTACCTCGCTATCTGATCGCTAAATTGAATAGCACAATCTCCTTTTCACCATCGATGCTCCTAATAAAGAATGAAAAAATTGCTATAACCTAACAGCGATGTCGCTCGTTCGAAATGACGCGTTGTCCGTACAAACACAGCTGACCAGCAGAATTAAGTGCACTGTTCAAACTGCGCAAGTAACATTAATAACGAAAATTGTTGTTTAAACTAAGCAAACGACGAGCGGACTGGCTCGGTACGCAAACAGAGCGGTCGGCTGTCGTGTCCGGTGCGTGCCGGACGATCTCAAATCACACAAATGGTAGATTCGCACGAATATTCGTGCGATATTGTACGCATATTCAGCTGATCCGCGACGGAGCGATTCCTTTTCATTCATCATCGTTCGCTTCCGTACGAATATATTAGCCGGTTGCAATTCTTTGGTGCCGCGCGACTAATCATTTCTTATCGCTTCTTCGCGTCGTTGTTCGCCGTGTTTTTACACGGCACGGTCATTTATCGAGGTTGTCGTGCGGCTCTCTGCGGCTGCGGCCGCGGCCGCAGACGTTCGCAGCCCGACGCGGAACCGTGGCTCTTTCGACGAGGTCCCCGGCAAATTAGCAAAAACGGACCCCAGGTTGAATAAAATTTGTTATTCAGCTCGTTAAATTTTCCTTTAGAATTTCACGCGACGCGAGCCACCGGTCAATATACTGGGTGGCTGGTGAGGAACATGCGTCCAGACCCTTCGCGATGCACAATGTTTCCTTTCTTCTATTTCAAGTTGGAACGTCGAACAACTCACAATCAGTTACAGCTTCATCCTTGTTATATAATATTATTATTAGAGAGCGGATTGTATGCATTTCTAATTTAATTTAAAACAGTAAAAACATTAGAAAAATTCAAAAATACATTAAACATGAAGAATTTCAAGAAAATGTGTGGTTTCTCCAGTACCACGCGCGGAAAACATTTTATTTTAACATGCTATATATAATTTCCCGTAGATTTTTCCACGTTGATTTCAAATCTGGTCTCAATAGTCTACGACCTCAGGATTTTGCAAGAAATCGATTTCTTCATGGGGTACTCAATCGAATCGGCAGAATCTCTGCTTTAATCTGATGTTCGGATCATGACATTACGATCATTTCTCGCCGAGATATAGCGAGTTAAAGGAAAAATGGAAATTGTGCATTTTTTAAGCATATTTTCTGAAACACCTGGCATATCGAAATGTTAATGCAATTGAAAAAACAAACGATGTGCCTTTAACAGAAAGAAACGCTCTTCCTATTGGTTTTTTGCACAAAATTCTACGATAATTTGTTCGCTTTCTGGAGCCGGTTAACGTTAAAAAGCCCATATTTACTTCAATGTTGAATAACTCGAATAAAAAAAATCGCACAATAATCAACAACCACAGAATTTACACAGGAAAGATAGCCCTTCCAAATGATATTAACGCGATTTATCAAAAAAATTTGTTGCTCCCCGTGTGATGTTCCAAAGTTGCACAAAATTTTTGTTAACCGTCAATGTTGTCTTCATCTCGCTATAACTTTGTAAAAAATCTTACTAATAATTTAATACTTATACTACTATTACTAATAAGTTAATACTTTGTAAAAAGTATCAGGCTTTCAAACCATATTGTTTAACAATATCGATACGGCAACTTTTGGCGGAGTTACGATCACGTTGTTAATAGTAATATGGATCATAAAATAAGCCTGGTTTCTGTGCTTGAAAATGCTTTGGAAGTTATAAAAAATTTTATGACAAAGACAATGAAATACCGGTCACATCGGTAGAAGTCGTGGCGCAGACTGTAGATGCCCCCCTCCAGCTGGGCACTCCGTGTAAGAGGGAGATTTGAATTGCGGGAATAATTCGTTAATAACTCCGGCCATAAAAGCGAAGAGTTTCGCGTAGCGGACGACTCGAACGGCATCCCGAAGGAACAGGCGCGGATATCGATTGCAGGTTTCCGGGAGAATTATGTTAGACGGGGAAAGTGGCCGGAAGCGTCCGGCTTGAGAAGCCTGGAGGGTCGAAGTTAGCCGGCACACGAGTTTCCGGGCGTCGCGTAACGCTGACACGTCCTCTCTCTCTGCCTTTTTCAGGTGAAGGGCTTTCAGCTGGAATACCTCGCCAAAGTACCTGAAGTGAAGGATACGGTTCACAAGCACTCGCTGCTTCATCACCTTTGCCACATGGTGATGGAGAAGTTTCCGGATTCTACGGATCTCTATTCGGAGGTGAGTGCCGCCGCTTTACTTCCGGATAAAACTTTAGTCTCACCCCTGGTGCCCCGTTAGCCTCCTCCTCCCCCTTTGCTCTTCGCAGACTGCGGGGGACGGGGCATTTCCAATCGCCGCAAGACGGAATAACCGGGGCTACATTTGCAAAATCGCGACCAGAAGTTCCCGTCTCTCTCTCTCTATCTCTCTCTCTTTATCCCCGGACAACTTCTTCCGAAAACTGTGTAAAACGGTGCTCCGTGGAATTGTGCACGCCGCGCGATCCGCTAACACCGAATCCCGTTTAATTGGTGGTCGCTGCGGGATACACGCGCGAATCATTTTCAATTTGTCGCTGCTAAAGGAGCTGCAACTGTTTAAACATTTCCGCTCCGCGGCATTTCGTTGTTACTCCCCTTTGTGTTTTGGATTAAAAATTGATTTTACCTATCTCAGCCATCGCGCACTCGCGAAATTGTTAGCTCGATTATTCCGTTAAAACAACATGTTCGTTTATAGTGAAATTCAAGGAACAAAGAAAGTACATCATTATAAACGAACGTTGATAGAAGCAAAATTAAAACGTGCAGGTTTTGTGTGTGGCAACAAGTGTGCTGCATTCAAATACGTAATCATATTTTGTTAAATGTTGTTGAATGAATAAACATTAAATAATCGTTATTAAAGAATAAACATTGTAATCGGTGTCGCACAAACTGGACTCCATTGTAGCACGATAATAATCTTGGTCTCATTTTACCACGTTTTTATTAGCTCGCTTTCTTGTTTGTTTGTCTGTTTGTCTGTTCGGTGGCAAATTTTGCAATTGATTTTAAACTAACTTCCCGATGGGCTGGAGGCTTGAAATTTTAAACATAGTTCAGAACTGGATGACAATGCATTATTCAAGAAAAAATTTTTTTAAAAAGTCTATCCGTTTCGGAGAAATAACAATTAAATATTTACCAGTTCACCTCCCCGCGAAACCTACGTCATCGCCAACCGCGCGACAGCGCTCCCTACTCCACTACGCGTTCCCACTCTGACTCATCCCCACTCCACTGACCCGCTTCGCACCGAAGGAGCTCAGTGTGCGTTTGAGCTCCGTGCGGTGTTTACAATGTTACTACGTATTATTATACTGTAATGTTTGTTACCAATCGAAAGGACAGTTACACCGAGATATTCTGTCGAACCTTATTATCTTTGGCATTTTGCCACGGCTTTAAATCTTACAAGTATTTGCGGAGCTGTTAAAAATTCAGAATCACAAATTTTCAGGACTATTTGTACGGGATTAGACATCTATATAGGGTTAGAAAAAGTTATTTTATACTTTTTAGTCCGTTTTTTAAAAATTTATTTTATACTTTTTAGTCCGTTTTAAAAACGTGGTATTTTTTAAAAATTTATTTTTATTTAAATAATTATTAAAGCTTCAGACTTCTATTCCTGCTATCATTCATTTTTGCCAAAACAATTTCGCACGACGCACAGTGGGGTATTTACCCGATTTATGGAAAACCGAGGAAACGTTTCTCTCGAAAATGCGACCGATTAGAACGTCTCTAAGAATATTGAAAAATTGTTTCGGTCAATGGATCTTAGCCGATTGTTTCGCAGAGATTGTTCTGTAACCGTGATCGATGCGAATGTTTAGATCGGAGCGGTGACGCGGGCCTCGAAGATCGATTTCGACGAGCTGGCGTCCAACATCGGCAAACTGGAGAGCGAGTGCAAGGCATCCTGGGACCACCTGAAGCTGATCGCAAAACACGACGGCTCCACCATGATGAAAGTCAAGTAAGTACCTGTCGGAAACGTGTTTCCGATCCGCGTGGACTGCGTCGCTCGGTTTTTCGATTACCGGCCGGACACCTACGGCTTCGAGTTCCCTCTTTCTTGCGAACTTCCTGCCGCGAAATTCGAAAGAGATCCGAGAAACGTTCGATAAACTCGCGACAGACTTTTTCCCCCTCGAACGAGACTGGCACCGCTCCAAATGGCGCCACCATTAATTACTGGAAGCGTATTTCTTCCTTCCTTGGTTCGACTTCCTGCCCGCTCCCTTTAACTCCTTTTTTTTTACCTCATCCTTTTTCTATTTCACCTTATCCTGTTCCTACTTCGAGTTTCGCGGTGGATCTACGGAGCTCTTATCTGTTCATACTGGTCCTCCTCCCCAGGCGTTATCTATGTAAGTCAGCTACGTATATCGAACGCTATTTCGTCTCTTCTTTTTATCTCTTTCTTTCGGCTGCAATTGTTAAACTCGCGGTCCTAAAAACTCCTTATTGAATTCTGCTAAAGGTACGCCTTAGTAATGTCCTTTTTTCTTACTCACGCAGAATTTTATTTTACTTAAGGATGTTCTAGAGGTATATAAAAACGCGACAAAATTTTTGAAAATTTGACAAGATATAATTCTTACTAAATTAATGCAATTAGCAAAGAGTGCTAATATATTTATTGGCAATATATTGATGGATTTCGAATTTCTTGCACTTTTGTCTCCCATCGTACCTCCAGAACATCCTTAATACTTTATAATGATTAATTTCACATTAAACACACCGTTTTGAGGTGGTAATTAAAAGTAACGCTACAGGTGTACATTAACACTCAGAGACGGTTAAAGATGCTTGAATTATATCACGAACCGTCGACGAAAAAGAAATTCTGAAAAATTCTGTTAATATTTAACGAAGACGTCGCGTTTAAATTTAAGTTTGCTTTTTCCTGCTTCCGTGTTGTATCAAAACACATTTTAATATCTTTTCGTTCGCATTCGCGAGTTGAATTTTAATTGCTTGTTTAATCTGCGCGTAAAACATGTAAACCACATCCTGGTGTAATCTAAATGATAATCCAATCAAGCTGGATTTAGCCAGAATCAGATTTCGGAGCGCAAGCTGCTCGATCGGATGTCCATAAATTGGAAACATCGCTTTTGCGTAACTACTTGGTCGGTCGTGTACAAGAATATATTTAGATCGATCAGTAAACAGATGAAATCCAGAGGAAATGAACAGAGTTTACGGATTTATAGAAATTAACCAATTTACGTGTATCAACTGCGATACAGCAGAACGTGAAATTTGTTCTCCAATATTTTTCTGCACTCCGTATTGATTACACTGTCCAACACCAAATTTGATTTCAATATACTGTTGGGTCCTTCTTATAGAGTTTTTTGCGCTGATTCCGAATCTGTCCTTAATTTTTCTCCTATATGCACAGTTTTTGAAGAACATGGCTTTGAAAAGAAAAAATATTTTTCAACTTTAAACAAATATTGTGATGTTATTATAAAAGATATTGAATTGTTCTTTACAGCAAAAGATTCTGTAAACTTTCCTAAATACAGTGATATCCTATATTAATACGTTATATAGTATAGTATAGTTCAATTTTCCGCTGGACCCTAATTTTCTGAGATAAATTGAAAAATATCCTGAAAAATTGGTGCAAAAGTGGTGTCTCTCCGTCTTTAATCATTATTTAAACATGTTTAAACAATCATAATGTATTAATACTGGATATCACTGTATTCGGGAAAGTCTACAGAATCTTTTGCTGTGAAGAACAATTCAATATCTTTTATAGTAACATCACAATATTTGTTTAAAGTTGAAAAAAAAGTTTTTTTTTCAAAGCCATGTTTTTCAAAAACTGTGCGTATAGGAGGAGAATTAAGGACAGATTCGGAATCAGCGCAAAAAACTCTATAACAAGGACCCAACAGTATGTTGAAATCATAAAAAAAGTTGAAATTTGTTGGACAGTGTTATCGAGTGTATTTGATTTCGTTGCAACTCGTCATCGAATCGCGCTGATGAACCTACATACATCCAAAATTGTTTGAATCACGTGTTCATATTAAATAATCACCGGATTATTTTTATTAATACATTATAAAAAATGTTTTCATTGATATAACAGAGACGATTGAATTTGTGAAATTCTCGAAAGGCGAAGGTGTCCTCATTTTTCCACTTTACATGAAACATTCTTGTGACGTCCACGGAATGGTCCGATTATGAATTTCCGAATTTGTTTCAAACTTTATAATCTCCACGATCATGTCTTCTTACTGAGAACACAGACATTAATTAACATTTCCGCGTCGCGTTGAAATGTTTCCGCGTACATTTTCCCGTCGATTCCGATAACCATGAAAACAATCATCGAAATCATCTTTCGCCGATCGGTCTCGCCCAGAATGCTCCACGATACCCATTGTACGAGGCGGACAACGGAAGAAATGGATTTTCAATCGGCAATTAGTCCGAATGTTCTCGGTATTGTTCCCGGCAGCTCTTGGCCATCGTTAAGGTCGCCCGTTTACGAGCCCCTTTGTTCCCGGAGCATGCGTTAGGACGCGTTTAATCGTATTTACAGTTCGCCGTGAACGGGGGAACAATAGTGGTGCCGGGGACCTGACAAATCTCGTACTTAATTGCGACGTCGCCGAGGGTTGGGCGGTGTCGAGGGAAGAGACAGGGTTGGGGCACGCGTAAGTAGCAGTTGCTCGAATAACGTTTCATACTCCTGCCGAGGACTGAAGCACAGGTAAAGGCTGCTAATACGGAATACCTGATTTTCACAGACACAAGGAAATTTGTTTTTTTAAGGGGTAGTCTCGTTTCCAGGATTACAAAGGGGTGCGGGATGCGCCTTCTCATTTTTTCTCATTTTTCACAAGGAGAACCCCCGCTCTGTCCCTCACGGATTTAGTTCAGACTTTACAGAGTTATAGATCTCGTTCCCCTGATTACGAAAATACCCCATTATAGGCGTAGACGGTCAATAGTTTTCGAGATATTTGCGATTAAAGTTTCATAACAGTAAAATATCAGTTTTGTTCAGATTTTTACCAAGCAGTGGTGTGGTGTAACAGCAGCGAGATGAACTGTTACGTCGCAGGCCCGGGTTCGAATCCATTCGTGTATTATTTTAATATTATTATTATTTTATAATTATTATCTTTTGTATATGTAGTAATAGATGTAGTGTTTCTTCTATAAAATAATAAGTATCATTTTCAATTAGTCCTTTAGCGAATAAAAATATTTTATTTAACATTTGTTTAACATTGAAAATGCATTTTCCATGAAAAAAAACAGTAAAAAATAATATCATGTAAACTAGTAGCAATTTTTCGCAGAGGTGATCCCTTAATTCTTTTGAGGAGTGTAGTTACGCGCGCAGCTTTAAAAATCACGCAAATCGTAAACGTAAAAATCGGACTTTTGAGAGGGACTGCGGCCTAGATTGATCCTTTATCTATCTTTCGACTATACTGAGAAATCCCGTCTTTGCATTATCGAGAAATGAGAACTACCCTCTTAATCCACTTCACCGAAATTTATTCATAAAGCAGTTGCTGTCGATCGAAATCAATATTCCTTTTGAAAAATGATTTTTGTAGAACTTCATTTAATAAGAATTGTTATCTCCTGTAACGAAGAAAGATTAGTCAATTTTCGGATAGCGTTTTACTGTTATAGTTTCGTAAAAAAGAAATCGAACAGCAACGCAGAAAGCACTTTAAAGTTTGAGCCTGAACGTGCACGATTCATCGTTCATTTTCTCCGAGAATGATTTCTCATGATACAGCAGATGGAAAACTGAGGACACGAGTCTTCTTGAAAACTCTATAAACTGAAACGTTGCTGAAAGCACCGGAAACATTTTTTCGCGTTTGAATCTGCCATAAATTTGAAGATTGAAGTTTCCCCTTTACAACGATCCCCTAAAACTTGATGCACGATCTTTTTACTCAGCGTCGAGTAAAAAGTATACCGCCACCTTGTCGGTATAGTATCATCAGACACGCAACGAGGTTTTGTGCGCGAACCTGTTCCTTATTTATTTTTCGAACAACGGTTTATGAAACCATAGACTGCAAGCTTCAACGTAAACGCGAGTTTACTGCTGTACGATTCCTTTTTACGAAACCGTACCGGTTTGAATATTGACAATTTGTCAAAAGGAAACTGTATTTTGTTGAACGGCGAAGCGGCTCGTTAATATCGCCGTGCCTCTCGCGTGTCCATGCTAATTAACTGTAACGGGGCGTCCTAAATGCCGGTCGAGTTAATTCGTTTTTGTCTCGGCGCTCGTTTCGTCCTCGATCGTCTTCCTGGACCCCCGTATACTCGCAGCTGCCGGCTGTCCAAAGTAATGGGGATTTTTCCGTGCAAAAAATCCGCCACGGCTGATTGACCGCGTCTTCATTTTATAATTACTCGTTAGCCGAGCGCGCGATGTTTTACGACGAGTGTTTTGAGCCGTGTTTTAAGGATACGCGTGTGCACATCGGCCGAAGAAGGGTTTTTACGGCGAGGGGCCATTTACTCGCTGGCCGGACGATGCTGACAAAAAATCGTGCTTCCGTGTAGCGCCTATTTTTGACCAGTAGAAATAGTATTTATGAAGAATGTATTACACGAAAACACGAAATGTGGCAGAATCAATTCTGGTTTAATCTACCCGTGTCATAAAAGGAAGTATATAGCAATAGTTTTAATCCGAGCCTTTAATTCGAGCCCCCAAACGTTCGAAAATTCCGGTATACAAATGTGATTAAATCATAAATGCATGAAGATCCACATTCTGGTGTTCAGAAATCGAGCTGAAATGCGATATCCCCGAACAAAACGTCCACCGTTCGCGAAACCGCCGAAAGAAATGCAAAGGTCTCCGTGCGAACGTGTGTGTACTCGAAACAAACAATTGTCGTGATGTTTCCATTCGCCGCGTTCCCTTTCCATGTAAAACGGGGACGCTGAAAGAATCGGGACAAACGAAGCTTGAATTTTAAACGGTGCGCGGACGCGCGCGTGGAAAAAAGGGACGAACACCCGAGCACAAAACGTTCGAAAAACAGAAAAGAACGGAAAAAAAATGGGGGAGGTATCACCGAATGGCACAGTTTGTTAGCAGGATTTATTTCAGTTTTTTTTTTGTCGGAAAGACAAAAAACAATGGTTTTAACGGTGCGGCTGGGTTCTGGACGTTACCTCTATCACTCTGTGTCTCTCTCTCTCTGTTCATTCAGAATGTCGGACTTCCTGGCGGACTGCGCGGAGAGGATAATCGTGCTGGGTATCGTGCACAGGCGGATCATAAATCGATTCCATAAATTCATCCTCTGGCTGGGCACCCCGTTGCACAGGGTGCAGGACACCAAGCCGAACGAGTTCTGCCGTATCGTGTCCGAATTCGCGTTGGAGTACAGAACCACCCGTGAACGGGTGATACAGCAGCTCGAGAAAAAAGCCAATCACCGTGAAAGAAATAAGACCAGGGGGAAGATGATCACAGAGGTGAGTTACAAGACCGGGTCTCATATTTTTCTTCGGTCCCGTGGTCGCTGAAAATCTTTCGAAGCCACTGGCCCTGGCCTCCGCTCTCATCAAATACAGTTATCGGAGCGTGAAGGGCATTATGGTGCTGCTTCTCCTTTCCCCCTCCCCTTGTTCATCTCTCGTTACCCTCTATCTCTCTTTCTCTTTCTACCGAAGTTTCTCCCTCCCCGCCCACCGTTGAACCTCTCTGTCCCAGCTCCTCACCCTCCGGCTAGGGGAATAAATTGCTTTTTTGCCGCGGGGAGAATCAATTTCTTTTCTTGCCTACCGTTGCATTAATATCCCGCTTGTCTCCGTTTTCATTTCTGCAATATTGTCGAATACGCGGTCACATCTGTGAACCCGATGTCTCCTCTGATCATTACAGGTTGGCAAGTTCAGGACGAAAGAGGATCGCGCGGACGCCGAGCTCAGGCAACTGCTCGGAAGCGATATCTCCGACGTCGAGAGTATTCACGGTACTCTGCCTTGGAGGAGACAGAGGAAAGATGGTGAGTACCCACTGTTCTACTATTTCTTTCTTTTTCTTTTTCTTTTTTCGCGGTGTCCTGTGCCCCCTTCCGCCACCTTTTGTTTTCTCATGACCACCGCGCTGCGCAGACAATGGCGAACCTTGCGGGACAAACGTACTTACAAAAATCAACCGTTCCGATAAGCGACGTCGCTGCACTCCGGATCTTTCTCCGTCATACAGTCAACCCTCTTTACCCAACACGATTTATTTCACGGGTACACAGCGATTAGTAAAAAATACTTTAGGACATCAACGTATTAGATTCAGCTTAATGGGGTACTTAAAAGACGAATGTAATTTTTATTTGGCCCCTGTGTCCTGCAATCAGTGCGAAAATTTATTATTTTTCAAAAAATTAATATCTGGGCTCTCCTAACCCACCACGATTTATTTCAAAAAATATTTAAGGGCATCAATGTATTAGTTTCAGCTTAATAGGGTAATTAAAAGAAGAATGCAATTTTTATTTGGCCCCTGTGTCCTGCAATCAGTGCGAACATTTATTATTTTTCAAAAAATTAATATCTGGGCTCTCCTAACCCACCACGATTTATTTTAAAAAATATTTAAGGACATCAATGTATTAGTTTCAGCTTAATAGGGTAATTAAAAGAAGAATGCAATTTTTATTTGGCCCCTGTGTCCTGCAATCAGTGCGAACATTTACTATTTTTCAAAAAATTAATATCTGGACACTCTTCACACTTAAATAATTCTTTTAGAATCGAACGAAACGACGCGAGTTCTCTTACAGATACAAAAATGAGCTTTCTAACAGTTGAAATATCTTTTATAAAATGTTAATAGAAGTGATATTATGTATTACTAAACGTTTCGCTCGTCAAAGCAGCCACTTCTTTGTTTTATTAATATTTTATGTAGTGTCGACATTACTAAAACATATTTTTCTTGTAATATACTTCTCAGTTGTTCCGTAGGAGCTCCCATAAATTTCTTTTTTATTTCGGACAATGGTTCCCAATTTTTCGATCCAATTCATACCATAGATGCTGTATCGGATTCATTTTTAACTATATAAAAGAGGCTCGAGGAATAAGACTCGGAAAACTAAAAATTGCTGTACCATTTATTCACAATATTGTTTAGATTATTAAATTTGGTATCTAACCAATTATTACACATTTAAGTATTGTATGAGGTATTGTATTACGTGAAGTAAAAAGTTCTGAGCGTTTTTCGCATTATAAATAAAGCGAAAAACGCTCAGAACTTTTTACTTCACCTAATATAAATTTCATATCCATAAAATTTAAAAAATCATATATTAGATTGCATAAGTTCGTGCCCGAATGGAAAATAGAATTCAATGGTTAAATTTTAAAGAATTTATTTATATGTTTATTAATCAACTATTCTACAATTAGAAAAGAATTATCATTATACGTATAATACAATGGAATTATTCTAGTTCGGAAGAAATGTTCAATTTCCAAGTTTAAATAGCTCCCACTGCAAAGGTAGTGTATAAAACTATTAATAAAAGCAACGTACAAGCGGGAAAATAATAGTCTGCGAACGCATAAGAAGACATTAGTAAAAATTGGTAATGGAGAAGATTTGAACGAATGCACCTCCATGAAGCCGGTCTCGAAACGCGTTCGAAAACGGTGCCTCCTATCCGATGGAAACGTTCGCGGACATTCGAACGCGGTTTTTCCTCCATTCGATCCTCGTCGATCCGTCCCTCGATGTTTCCACCATCGTTGTTATACATATTAAACGAAAATAATCGGCAGCGGGCATACCGGTCGGTCCTAGCGTCGGGACGCAATTTGCAGCATAAATCTCTTTTCCGCGGGCCGCGTTCACTGATCGTGGCATTCTAATATCCTGTTCTCGACAAGTTTCATATTTCTACGTTACGCGATGTCTGGCTTCGCGAAACACAATGGGAACACAGAACAAACGCCAGGCAATAAAACCCAATAATACCGGCGCCCGATCGAAGGACAGAGATTTCCCCTTTTTTTTTTAACCGTCGTATCCTTCGTCAGAGAGAACATTTTCGTATCTTGTAACTTGTACTGTGGTGTATGAACTTGTTTATAATGTTAAAATGATTAGCAATCGTACATGATGAAGTACAATTGACTTGGACAATTTTTATTTTGTTTTAGGTCGTTCGGAAAGTCGTTTCGTTTTCTTAACCTACAATTACAACATAAATCAATTTTCATTTAATGAAATAGCTGCTTCAATGCGAAATATATATTTGCTAGTGTGGTCTACACCTTTGTTTATGCTTGAAACACTAAATTTAAAGTTTCTTTCTTTCTATATGTGAGTAATTAATAGTTATGGGAAAATGGAAGCCACTTTTTTACCATTTACCATGCTCGTAGAATTTCTGTTTTCTGTCAGCAAAGAATTGAGTTAGCTGACTTTGTACGACTTCGTTTGAAATGAAAATGTTGAGAAAAGCTAAAACAGCAGGTTGATTTCTTCGTAAATGCATAAAAATGTTCTGCATTTATTCTGGGTAACAGGAATAAAATGAAAATTGATTTCCTCCCTTAATGGCTTCGTTAAAAACAACATTACAGTATTCTGAAATTTTTCTAATCTTTTAATGTGTCATATTTCACCCAACCAACAATGGAAGCAACGTTACCTCTAGACGAATATCGTTATTACTTTCCGAACGACATTTTATTATGTTCCATAGACAATAAATACAGGACTTGATTTAAGGAAAATAAGGTAATCTTGACACGATCTAGGTAGCTTCACTTGCAACGCCACTGTGAGTGTAATAGAAAAACAGTATGGAAAATATACAGAGTGTCACATTTAAATCGACTCAATCGAACATCTTTGAAAATATTGGCGATACACAGAATGTTTTAAATAAAACTAACATATTTTCGGGGACTGGGAAATTATCTCTCTCTCTCTCTCTCTCTCTGATGTAAGTAACTTTCTTCGACATGGATGCATACAGGACATATGAAGGCCAACTTAACTTTTTTAACGAACCTTTCGATGCAGCTTGTTAATGATTGTGAATGTACAATTCTTTAAAGAAACAAAATTTTACGTATAACAGAATGTTTTCCATATTTCAAGCCCGTTCATTACGACCAGACATGTTGGGAAAGCCCACTGTAATTTCAATAAAATATTCGCGCGGTTCTTTCCGCAAAGATTAAAGTTCGCATCTCGCGTCACGGTGTTTCCGAGATATACCGCGACCGAGAAAGGGATTTTTAGTAGCGCGAGCTCCGCAGGGCTAAAAGGGTGAGCCTCCAAGATGCAACCCCACCCCCGAAGATAAGAACAAAGTGCGAAAATTTCTCCTCGTTCCCGTAATGTTCTAGCCGGTGGCGGTGCGAGATAAATGCCCTCCTTAAGCAAACGCTCTCGAGCCAAGAGAGATACTGGGGATAGGGCGGACTCATTTGACGGCGTTACCGGAAAATGAAAAGTAACGACATCGAGATTTCGGGAGACATCGGGGCGACCCCGTTCCCCTCCGCTCGCTCGTGGGAAACACGGAGATCGAGTTTACCGGTCGAGTTTAGTACACCCCCAATACCCTCGGGCCGAGAGTGGTTCTCTTTTTCGTGGCTCTCCGTTGCCACGATTCCTTTTCTCGATTTTTCTTTGCTCGCGGCTCGCCCTCATATAATTTGATTCTTCAAGATGTTGCGGACTTTATCGTTTATTGGTTGTACAGCGTGTTCTTCGATCGGGTGACCTGCTTTCCGAGCTACAGCTGCTTGCAAAAGTATTTTGAAAGGAGTTTTAGATAAAAATATCTTTCAATATATTCTCTCGTACCACATTGTTTTGGCTCGAATTGCTTGTAAGAACTTATTTCGATGTATATGTATCATGTTTGAAAGTCTTTGGTCCATGCCAAAGATTTTTTTAATCGATCTTTCAACTACCATAGAAATTTCAATCGCGAACCAACGAGAATAACGAGAATAATCCCCAGTAATCTAATAAATCATTTGTTTTAGGATTAATTATATCCAAAAAGATTTTTAAACTGCTCGACTACTATATTCGTAATAAGAAGTAAATCAACCTTGCTAATAATCAGATATACACTAACGAGCATAACAGATTCAACACACTTTAAATCAGAATAACTTTTTTATTAATGGACCAAACAACTTCAATTTCTCTGTAAGGCTAGAAGAATTAGTTTAGTAGATGACGTCTAAAAAATATCTTGGAAATGTGCATTTAGTCGGAATTGCAAAAAAAATAGTAAAACTTGATTTTTACTACATTTTTAGCTGGACTAATAACGAAAATTTACAAGATGTGTTTGGTCAAGTTGTATAAATGATATACGCTCTGAAAATTCCATTGAAATTGGTTAATTGGTTTACGAATTATAAACGATTAAAAGTGGTAATTTCTAATGTACCATAAAATGGCAAGTTTTACCATTTTTGATCGTTTATAATTCGTAAACCAATTAACCAATTTCAATGAAATTTTCAGAGCGTATATCATTTACACGAATTGACCAAACACATCTTTTAAATTTTCGTTATTGGCCCAGCTAAAAAAGTAGCAGAAATCAATTTTTACTATTTTTTCGCAATTCCGACCCTATACATTTTTTCAAAATATTTTTTAGATGTCATTTACTAAACTAATTCTTCTAGCCCCACAGAGAAATTGAAGTCGTTTGGTCCATTCATAAAAAAGTTATATTCTGATTTAAAGTGTGTTGAATCAGTTATATGGTCGTTAGTGTATGAAACGTCAACAATTTCACCAATTTAATAGTGTATTCTAATTAAAAAGTATGTGTACAGGAAGGGAAATAAGAATTAATGAACATTCATGAAGCAGTTTCATTACTAGTGCATGCTCTACGAAATTTTTATTCGAACCTTCGCACTTTTTCTCGTAAAATCCTCTTAATTTTATAAAGTACTGCGAGTACAGTTACCAAGACAAATAATAACAACACGCGCGTTAGGCGACTCTCTCTTTCAATTCCCGGCAAGAAACGACAACCGCATTATCCTGGAAGCTAATGTTCCCGCATACTTCCATGAAGCTACAGAATCACGAGCGTCGCAAAACCAGGCCTCTCCTGTGAATTATGGAACGACTTGTAGAAACAGCGGAATCGCGAGTGTCGCGGACGAATCGAAAAACATTGTTCCCATTCGTTACACCGGAGGAGGGAGAGAGGGAGAGAGGGAGAGAGAGAGAGAGAGAAGAGAAGGTGCAATCTCAGCGGACCTATCCCGGCAAGACATCGTCCCGACGTTATCGTGGCACGCTCTGCCATAACTTCTGACATTTCATCGTCGGAATTAGCCATCAACGGGCGCCAGGCGATGATCGCTGGAAAACGCCGGACAATGCTGGAAACTGATAGCGTAGAGGTCACGCGAGATTGCTTCGGATTATGGTTGCGAAGGGGCTGGTGAATTTTTATTTTTCCGGGTTCGAATAGGACAGACCAGCTGCTTCAAAATGATTACGGACGATGAACTTGCAAACAATTTACAGCTGTTACAGTGGTTAATAGAACGCCTTCCTGCATTTTAGGGAAAATTATGCAATTTGAAACGCAGCTGAAGCTAGAAAATTTTTTTCTCGACTGAATTCATCACTGATTTGAAGATTGAAGCTCATCCTTTACAAAGGCTACTTGAACTTGATGCACGATTTTTGTTCTGAAAAAAATTTTTCAATGTTTTTAGGGATGTTTTAAAACGTTCCTCATTTTTCCACCCACTGTATCAGTCGGAAACTTGGTAAGAAAGAAATCGAAAATTTTTCCAAATACCGAAATTTTCATTTCGAACTCAGTTTTGAATACATTCTCGTACGAATTTGTGAACTTTAGAGGGCTTAAATTGAAGCTCGAAGATAGCACTTCATAATAGAATCGATTACAACTGCCTAGACAGGAAACGTACAGTGTGTTTGACAGAAGCGTGTACGGCGTAACTTTTCTCTGAAAACTGGTAGAGAGTAGATTATAACGCGAGTAAGTAGTGGGATCCTTCCTCATAGACGCTTTGCATAGAAAACTTCTGTTGTCGTTCGACCTCGGTCACAGCGAAGAAAAAAACTGTTTTTTTGTGGGCAAACTGCAGAAGATTGGCGAACTTCGTATTTAGTTCATGGGTAGACTGCGGATTTTATGCATTTATGACAAAAATCAACGTGTATCATTGAAAACAGTGGAGGTATTAAAAAGATTTAAGGCCACCAGTGTATTGGTTTCACCTTAACAAGATAATTAAAAGAAGAATGAAATTTTTATATGGCTCCTGTGTCTGGCAATCAATGCAAACAGTTTTTAATTAACGATTCATTGATTGTATGCCAAGCAATTATCAATAGTGGAGGCGACTGGACAACTTGTTAATAACAAAGCATCGCGATTTATGTCACGTAGTACATGTGTGTTTTTTTCTGTACATTTTTATTTTCTATAATTATATTTTATTAATTATATTTTATTTTTATTTTCTTCATTCACTGTACATTTTTATTTCGCATCTTCGAAACGAATTCCAACTCCAAATTCAAAGCTACAATTATTTGGCATCTTCTCCGGAAGCAGCTTACATTTTGGACCTACCGGATGTGATCCCGCTGCAAAATGTCCATCGCAAATGTGGCAGTTTTTAGCGTGACGGTGCACAGCGGTCCAAACTGCCGATTTAGGAGTGCAAAAGTCAAAAAACCAAACAATCAAGTATTATTCAAATATCAAGTATTATTATTGTTGTTGTCGTAAATTTAATTTCTGAAAATTATACTTTTGTAAAAAAAAGAACAATTGTGTACAAGTTTCTCTTTTCTAACACTGTACATTCAAACTGGCATTATAAATTGAAATATGTTGCTCCCTCTGCTATATTTTAAGAAAAAAAATATATTTCAATAAACTTACGGAACTCAATTAGCCTTCTTTATGCTTACCTAATGTGTATAGAATACATGTAACACAGAATTATCGATTATTAGAAGCGTTTTAGACTTTTGCACTCCTAAATCGGTCGTTTGGACCACTGTGCGGTGGTCAAAAGTCGAATTGTTACTCGGGTCTCCAGTACGAGAAGGTAAGGGGTCAAAACCGCCTAGCGCCACCCCCTTTACGGCTCGTAAAGTTGCGCTGGTCTTGTGCATTACCGTCGCTGCAGCCGTCGTAACTTTTCCACCCCTTTTATTCCTATGTATGCTCCCCTATAAAATACCTAAACGGTCCGCCTAAGTCGTGGGAGTGGAGGCGGGAGAACCGTCAGAGCGACCACCCCTGCTCACCGTTTCCTGCACCTGGTAAAACGGTGCGGATTCCGCGGAGCGTTTCGGTGTCGCGAGGATCACGATTTGTCGCGGCGGATTCCCCACGAACCCGGGATTCTTTCCGCCCTTTATTGCATTCATATCCGTGACCACCCGCGGGAGGTTTGTATCCGCCGCCGAGAGTGGCCCCCAGTAAAATGTCGGACGGCCGCCGTCGACCGGTTTTCCGGCCAGGACCTCGTTCGAAACCCGTTCCCAGGATCAGTCCGAAGGATTTAGAACGTTTTAATGAAACGCTCGCCCGGTTCGGCAAATATTACCGGAGATAGGTCGGGAATAAAGTGGCGGGATTTTAATTCGCGGGAACGTGACCAGGGGACTTTTTATTTCAGTCCTGGCGCACGCCGGATGGCAGGACTGTATTTTTAAAAGCTTTCTACCCGGCGAACCTGGGGATTTCGCCGAGTATTTTCGAACTCTCCTAAGAAGATAGTCACTGCGGAAATACATCTGAAATACGCGTAATTGTTTCGACGAGAGTATTGTCATGCTAAATATACAGTTACGAGCGAAACTGATCACACACACTTTAAATCAGAATTACTTTTATATGAACGGACCAAACGACTTGAATTTCTCTGCGGGGCTAGAAGAATTAGTTTAGCAAACGACGTCTAATAAATAAGTTGAAAAAATGCATTTGGTCGGAATTGTGAAGAACAATACTAGAAATTGATTTTTACTACTTTTTTAGCTGGCCCAATAACGAAAATTTTAAAAATGTGTTTTGTCAACTGGTATGAATTACATACGCTCTGAAAATTTCATTGGAATTGGTTAATTGGCTTACGAATTATAAACGATCAAAAATGGTAAAACTTGCCATTTTATGGTACACTAGAAATTACCACTTTTAATCGTTTATAATTCGTAAACCAATTAACCAATTTCAATGGAATTTTCAGAGCGTATATCATTTATACAACTTGACCAAACACATCTTGTAAATTTTCGTTATTGGTCCAGCTAAAAATGTAGTAAAAATCAAGTTTTACTATTTTTTTCGCAATTCCGACTAAATGCACATTTCCAAGATATTTTTTAGACGTCATCTACTAAACTAATTCTTCTAGCCTTACAGAGAAATTGAAGTTGTTTGGTCCATTAATAAAAAAGTTATTCTGATTTAAAGTGTGTTGAATCTGTTATGCTCGTTAGTGTATATCTGATTATTAGCAAGGTTGATTTACTTCTTATTAATAACGAAAATTTTTAAAATGTGTTTTGTCAACTGGTATGAATTACATACGCTCTGAAAATTTCATTGGAATTGGCTAATTGGTTTACGAGTTATAAACGATCGAAAATGGTAAAACTTGCCACTTTATGGTACACTACAAATTTCCAGTTTTGATCGTTTATAACTCGTGAACCAATTAACCAATTTCAATGAAATTTTCGGAGCGTATATAATTTCTACGAGTTGACCAAATACATTTTTTAAATTTTCGTTATTGGCCCAGCTAAAAAAGTAGTATGTAAACATCAATTTTCTGCTTCTGTAAGAAAAATCGGAGGGCAAACGAATTGAAGGCGGTGTAAACGAACTTAATGTTGTTAAAAATTATTATTGAACTTTCTCAAAAAAGTGGTCGCAGAGAAAATATCTGAATTTAGTGTATTTCAATCGATATTACGCAGTCTCAATTTCCTTTTTAACTCCAGACTGCATATTTTCTGCTTCTGTAAGAAAAATCGGAGGGCAAACGAATTGAAGGCGGTGTTAACGAACTTAATGTTGTTAAAAATTATTATTGAACTTTCTCAAAAATAAGTGGACACAGTGAAAATATCTGAATTCAGTATAAATTCATTCGTTTTAATTATTACACAGTTCAGATTACGCTAACAATAAGCTATCCTGCGAGCAGCGTTGTTACTAAACTGTGGGCTTTATGATGAAAATTCATTATGAAAATCGGAAGGGAAAATTGGAAACAATTGTTGGTGTTTTTAACAGCTCCCCCGGGATACCAGGGATTTCGAGAGGAGGATTGTTGGCCTAAAAAGATAATCGCAGTGGAAATATCTGAAATATATATAATTTTTTCTTTGAATATTACGATGTGAGATATACATGTAGTCTCAGTTTCCTTTTTTAACTCTGCAGTATTAAGCTATCCTGCGAATAACGTAATTACTGGGATTTTTTATGCATTTGTGAGAAAAATCGAGAGGTGAAATTTGAAAGTAACATGAAAGTACGATTTAAAAAATTTAACAATGTTGATATATTACACAGTATAATCGAATTATTTTTATTTAAAGTGATACGTAGTGTTGAATCGATCAATTACAAAATTTGAGAACAACGAAAGACTAATTGTCTAGGATGTAGTGTTGTTTTTTATTATTGAAAATATCGCAGTCATATTTTGGAAAAAAAACACAGTAGAAATTTTAATTGAGCAAAGTTACATAATTGATTTATTTTAGTCGAAATTCAAAGATTTTCAAGCTCGTTTGTGTGTAACAGAATGGAACAGGATGCGTTACATAATTTATTGTTACGAACGAATTATTTATAATTATTATTACGAACAGACTGCGAATATTTGTACCAAATTATATATTACACATATGAATGTGAGAAATACGAGATACTGTGAAATGTGAGCTGTGTATAATTGAATTCAATATTGTTTGGGTATTCTCTGTTGTTTCAATGTTAAAATATCGGAATCATTAATGGAATATGTAATCTTCTGTTTGGGTTGGGTCTTCGTCACGCTCGGAGTTTCACTTTGCAAAAATATCCTGATATCACTTGACGGAAGAATGTTAAATGAGGTGTGAACTTTAAAAATATTCTACTATAACTGTGGAGACGTTATTAAAAGAGACTATGATAAGATATCAAAATGACAACCAAAGATTCTATAACTGCTCCTTTTATTCCAGTTCTTCCTAACTGTTCCTTTTGTGATGTCTGTTCATAAACGGTTCAGTTGGGACCGAAATACATTTTCATAACTTTACCAGCTGGGACCGAAATATTCTTTCCATGTCCAATGAACTTTTTGGGATTGCCAAATTTGGGATCGAAAAGAGCAGCTCAAACTATTCAACACTAAACCTACTGAGCAAACGTGACTGCCTTATAAAACTGACAAAAATGAATTTATTTAGATTTCACGAAACTTTAATTCACTCAATTCGATCCAGTTCTTCAAAAAAGCAAATTGCATAACTATGACGTGTGGCCTACGGCAATTGTTTCACGTTACATCTACGTCACCAGCGCAGTCACAGAAAAATGTCAAAGGAGAAAAATGTGAATGGCGCAAAGAGTACATCCATGGGACCATGTTTTTATTTTTCAATGCAGTGGTGTGTGTACATTCAACAATCGAATTCTTTTGTTGGATTTTTCTCGTTACGCTACGTAAAAAAATATTGTTGTACAATGGTAAAAAAATTATTTCTCCTTTGACATCATCCTGTAACTGACAACTTTATGGTACATACAAAGGAAGCTTATTTAACACAATGTCGAGCATGCACGTTGAAAAAGCAACTTTTGCCTAATATTTTTTCCCGAATGGAACAATTTCAGTGTACGGTAGCGTACAGTCACTATTTTTGCGGAGCTCGCGAGACTTCTCGGCGTAGAACGGACTAACTTCCGTTTTCCGATGCCGGCGAATCGATGAAATCGGAAATCTCGTCAAGGTGACGGGCGGCCCTCCATGAATACGCGAACTCAATTTACACATTCATGCGATCGCTTGGTATTTGAAACGTGTCGGGCATCAAGCCGTCCGAGAAGCCGGCTTCGTCCGCGGGAATAAAATTGGTGTCATTTAACGTGCCGAGCGGTTTCCGGCTGCGAATACCAGACCGGAAAGCCTCGGTGCCCGGCGATATTCAGGACTAACTAGGTTGACCGCATCGAGAAACTTCGCTCTTTCTTTTTCCTCGTTCATGGAAATTCCGTCGGTTTCTCCCTGGCGCGGCACAGTGGCTCCTCGTCGTCCTCATCCTCCACGTCCAACCCCCGCGCCTTAAACCGCCCCTTTTCGCCGTTCTTCGTGCGGCCCTTCCAGTACGTGTTCGTATCGGATTTACACAGCCAGTGAGACCGCCGATGGAGGCTTCTTTCAGACGAGTTTCAAAGAACCTCTCAAAGAACTCTCCGTGCTTTTGACGGTTTCGAAGTTTCTACCCCGCGGACCGACGGACGAGAAAGACTGTTCCGTGAAGAGTTAGCCCGAGAGCTGCTGCGAAAGAAGAATGGCCCCGCGCAAGCCTCCGCACCCTGATCCAACCGAAGCCTCTTCCAAGCCCGGACGAACATGTATCTTGGGAATTGTTCAAGATAAAACGGATATTTCGCGGACGATGTTGCACCGTTTAATGCGCCTTCATCCCCCACGAATTTGCGTTTCTCTCTTCCCGTCCTCAAAAAGAATATCCTGCAGATGTTGTCTACGTATAAAGGAAGTGGTGGTTATGTGGCCCTCAGTTTTACACTTCTTCCTAAAATCGGATTCACAACCTAAATCCTAAAACAAACTAGCTACGTTACACGTGATAAAAAGCGAAAGTAAAAAAATAGATAATAAGTCATTTTCGGACCGCTTGTGATAGTAAAATCACTGTTTTCGGTAATATAAGAAAAATAAAAAATTTCCCGACTCGGCGAGAGCTTCTTTATGGAAAGTTAAAGCTGATTTAGGGTAGACTAATTTGATTGCTTGCCAAGTGTATACACAGCTAAGAGGCTGAAGGGGAATAATCCTTTCTTCGTTAAAAAATCCGCGTTTCAAAAAGTTCGAATTTTAAATGGTCCAGTGTCTGTCATGAATAGACTGCGGATATTATTCATCTATGGCAAAATGAGCAGGCTCAATTTAAACCAGAAATTAAGAGCACATTACCTCCAATTTATTAAGATGATTAACGGTAGAAAGACCTTTTTATTTGACTTTCTATTTTTCGCAACTTTTACTTTGCACACAAATAAATTTTAAAAAAATGCCACGTTTTTAAAACGGACTAAAAAGTATAAAATAATTTTTTCTAGTCCCATATAGATTGCTAACCCCGTACAGAAAGTCCTGAAAATTTGTGATTGTGAATTTTTCATAGCTATGGAAATACTTGTAAGATTTAAAACGAAAAACGTGGGGCGCAAGATAATACGTAATAAAAACGTGTAACGGTTAAATTTATTAATACTTCATATCTCCTAAACGCATAGGCTGTTTTAAAAAATTTCTTTTTAAATGTTGCATTGTCATCCAGTTCTGAGCAATGTTTAAAATTTCAAGTCTCTAGCTCATCGGGAAGTTAGTTTAAAATCAATCGCAAAATTTGTACCGAACAAACAAACGAACAGACAAGAAAGCGAGCTAATAGAAACGTGGTAATAAATATCCGCAGTCATGAACAATGTCTACAGGTAACACATGCTGCGATTATAATTATCATATTCATTTTTTCTGACACGCTCGAAATTCTCGTTCCAGGACGCACATCACTGGGCCCGCTGCTCCGCGACGAGAACACCAATGGTAATCTGACAGACGGCGACGACGAGCTGCTCGAATCGTTGGTGAAGACCGCGACGAAGACACCGGCGACAAGGACGACACCCAGGGAGCGCAAGAGGACCAGACACGCCGATCGTAAGTCTTGTAAGTGTGATCCCCGCACCCTGCACTTGGCTTCCTCTCTTCCGCGTTAATCGGCTTCTGCCTGCTCGTACAATGTAGATCACTGTACAGGGTCGATCACGAGATCGGCCCGATGCCAGTGGACTTCCGGTATCTACCGGCGACGTATTTATGGACCGAACTGCCGAGACATCGCCCGTTATTCGACTCCCTGGTGTCGTGAACCATTCACTGTTACCTTATTCGACTAACAACAGAATTGCGGTAACGTTTTATCTACCGCAAGCCTATTAAACTGTTAATAGACTTAGCAATATTTGTGCCGTACCAAAAGGAACCTCAAAAATCTTCTTTTACATAATAATATCGAATCAATTTATCAGACTACGTTGAAGATGCTGTTGCTTTGGAAGAATCAATTGAAAAGTCCTTGGAAAAATGATTAAAAAAAGCTACTAACAGGTTTATGAATACTTTTGCCGTAAAAAGGGGAACCTTAAAAATCTTCTTTTATATAATTATATCAAATCAATTTATTAGATTACATCGGAGGTGCTGTGGCTGTGAAAGTATCACTAAAAAACTCCTTCAAAAATTGATCGAAAAAGGCATTTGAGGACCTTATCTGAGCAAGTCGCGTCTCATCGTATTTCATTTACAAAGAATATTATTTCCAAAGCTAAAGACTGAATAATAATAGATTCTAAAGAATTTCATGATCGTGAACGTTTACATCAATACAATTCAATTCATTATTATGAAAGAGTTACTTCAAAAATTGGAATATGTACACATTTTAATCAGACATTTGCACATCGTCAGACATGAATATTTATTTGAATCATTTCCTCGCGATTCGTTTACAGAATGAATATTTCATCCTTGGTCTTCTCACCTAAAATCAGGCGATTTCGGTTTGCGCCAATATTCCATATGTTAAATAGGTCATGTTAGCAGGTAGATGATCGGCGTTATTACAATACACAGGTATGAATTATTCATGCGCATTACTGGTATTGATTTTATCGAAAACAATTACACAGCCGTCATTATGATGTTAATTTGAACAACAAGTGAATTTAATCGTTCCCATGGAATAAAACAAAACCGTGGTTCGAACGAAACTCCGCGAAATTCCTGATTCACTTCGTTATTCAGAATTATGAAACATTTTCCGTTTTCCGGGGTCGAGTGATTAATCTTTTAAGAATTCATTAGACGAGCTCCGAGGGACGACACACCCTCTATTGCCGGCAACAAGAAACGCGGACTTAAAAACCGCGTTAAAATTAATTTCAATATAACCCGGGAGAACGGAGAGGCGCCCTTTCGGATGCAAATGCTTACGCGTTTTCACTTGTATCCTTAGGGGAAAATGTTCCCATTAAAGCCGCTTCCTTTCCTTGCCGTGTTTGTACGCCGGAACGATTTGATAGCGTGTAATTATCGGCGATTTTCGCCGGTCGTTTCGGTGATTTGTTTGCCGAAACGATCTCGGCGAAACCGCGCCCCGTTCAAATTCATTTTAAAACGCTTCCACCTCGGAGCTCGTTTAAGTCCGGCTAATTTACTCGAAGACAATTCGCACTTGCATTCGATCTGAACAATTATCAATAGCCGCGGATTTTATATTATATTATTTATGATTAATTATGATTTATATTATTTTCAATCGATTAAACGTTTTAAGAAAGAAATTACATTTTTATTTCAGCCCAGTTTGTTGCTAGTTAGGTAGAAAATTTTTATTTTGCATGAAGATCCGCAGTCTAATTATCAATCATCGGTTGATGGTGGATTTTCATTTGTAGCTCACAAAAATCTCCAATGCTTTAAAGATTGAAGATTGTAAGCAAAATTA
>CM052282.1:5945107-5957209 GCA_028455765.1 Lasioglossum oenotherae | reverse complement strand
ATTTTTATGTTATTCCTGCTTCCCACAATCAATGCAAAACATTTTTATTTTGCATAAAGATCCGCAGTCTAGAAACCACTAAATCATAGAGCAAGGGGTTATTAACCAAACAGCGGATCAGTATGCTAAATAAAAATTGTCTACATGAATAGCAACAAATTAAAGTAAAATAGAAATTAATAATACAACAGTATATTCAAATTCTTGAAATGCTTTTACTATTTCAAATAACACCTACACATTTTTACCATAAATGCATAAAATCCGCTGTCTATTAAACTCCTTGACAAACTCGCGAAGATCGATCGATCGTCTCGCGATACGGGCTCACTCAGTAGACCTTGACACAGTAGCAGATCTAATTTGCCACTTTCATTCAAGTAGAGAATTCTTTACGGTAAAAATAAAACAGGAACACTGCTAATAGACATGTTGCATAAGCGTATAAAAAAATGCACAGTGTACTAGCAACAATAAAAAAGGATTGATTCGACAGACTCTGTTGCACCAGAACGATCCATGCAGCGATTACAAGAGCACGTAGTAGCAAGAAGCGATCGATAATAATCGGCGTGTAGATCGCGTAAGTTCTCAGGCCTAATTCACCATGGACTCGATCGTCTCGCGATAAGTGCTCGCGCAGAAGACCGTATCAACTCGAACTCGTCACTTTCGCCGCGCCGCTGTATCGCTTACCCGCGAGACAATCGAATTACCATCGATCAGGGTGCGTGTTGCCAGCGTCTCGCAGCGAGCGAGCCATCGACCGTGTAATTCCATTGGCATCGATCCTGCTTTCTTACTGCAGTAAATATTTACTAAGTAGTTCGGATGGAGCTAGCCTCGTTCGACCTCCGCGGAACCGAAACACGATAAACACGGTACGACGACGGGTTCTCGTTAATAACGTGATCACGGACGGTCGTCGTGCACGATCAGCCAGCGTCCCGACGCCGACGCTGCGCGCCTGCAACACACGCGTCACGGAAAATAAATCCCGCCACGGTTAGATTTACATCAGTCCCAGAGCCAGTTCAATTTCTCGCCAGAAGAACTTCTTTTTCTGTTTTAAAATTCTGTATTCGAAAAATACGTGAACATTTAATTGGAAAAATTACAGGGTGACAAGAAATAACGGAGTTAAACATTTCTTATTATAATTCTGTCAAATCGAGGAATTTTGACAAATCAAATGATAACAACCATAACATTGATCTTTAGTATTCATATATTTAAGAAGTTTCGCCGCCCTTTGAGCCCATTCAGAGGCTCAAACGTGTTTTGAAATTTTGAAAATTCATTACGATTGCAATCGGTAGGAATTATACGAAATTTTACGAAATGATGTTCTGTCAACTTTTTTATCATGTAGTACAAGAAAACCCTTTTGGGTTTCCAGGTCTGTGTTCATATTATACAGGGTGACAAGAAATAAATGGTTGTTATTATTTGGTTTTTCAAAATTCGTCAATTTGACAGAATTATAATAAGAAATGATTAACTTCGTTATTTCTTGTCACCCTGTGATAGGAAAGTGCTATTTTACAAGATATCGTTTAAGCAGACAGTGATATTGGAAAACCGTCTTTGCAGATCCCTTCCTTATAAAAAAATACACAACTTTGGTATTGGTAATCACCTCTCTACACTGAGAAAAAAAGTAGTTACTTCAATAACACGCGTGTTATTGTAATTTTTTTATTTCGATGAATATCGATGTACTCTTTTCAATAGTATGAAATTTGGAAGCAAATCGTGATGTATTTGAATTGTCTATCATGAAATGATTGAAAATATTATTTGATTCAATACCGTATATTATTATTCGTAATATTTCTTCTTTTTCCTTCAGTCAGATATGTTGTTAAAAAAATTTGAGAAATGTATTGATTTATACTGGAATTGGTTCGAGGCCATATCTTATTTTTTTTGAAAACATTGATGGTCAAGCTATTGGCTTATATGATTGGCGGAAATGAGTTTTGCTATTGAAATTCAATAGTATTAAATATTAAAGTAAGTTCATATGATATTGGCACTATTCAATAGTACATCTTATTGAATCAACATATATTTTTTTTCTTTCGAAAGGATTTTTTTCTCAGTGTAGCTATAATGATTTCCGAGATGTTCGACCATATATGATCACCAACTTTGAGGGATATTTCCGCCCCTTCAATGTGGATGATGGCCGACAACAAAAATATGTGTCATCGAAATTGTGTCACTTGTGAGTGTCGGGGGAAGAGTAGAACTGACTCGTGTAAATTTAACCGTGCACTATTGCAACTATAGTTACATCCCTTCTCTTCTCTGTTTGTCAGACAGCCGAATCGCGAGCGTTTTGCTCGTGTCACGTTAAATTGGAAGTCAACAGCCCGGGAAATTCGGCCAATTCGAGCAATTGCCAATCGTATCTAACGAAAAGAATGAGCCCCATGTTGATGCGACACGAATCACTCTTGAATATTTATTGGCCGTGTTTTCCACCCGCCGGCTGTTGCGGAATCGCTTCACTCGCTCGATCAATAATTCAAGCGTGATTATGATTGTTTAGAGCTGTATTAACACGTTCGCTGGCTGTCCCAGTTGAAAAAAGTACGTTTCGAGAAAAACGCTTTCTATATGCATTTATGACAAAAATGAGTTGGTGTCACTTAAAACGGTAAAAACATTAGAATAATTTAAAAGCACTGTTATATTATTTTCAACCTATTAAACATATCATGGAAGAAAATAAATTTCCATTTCATTCCAGTTTATTGCAATTCAGGTAGAAAATGTTTATTTTACATAACGATCAGATGTCTAGCAATTGCATCATAATTCTACCATTTCAATGAATTTGAGCATAATATTTCTAGCAAGTATTTTTAATGAAATTAAGGAAGTATGTACAGTTTTATTTCGCGCCAGTTTATTGCAATTCAGGTAGAAAATGTTTATTCTGCATAAAGATCAGATGTCTAGCAATTGCATCATAATTCTACCATTTCAATGAATTTGAGCATAATATTTCTAGAAAGTATTTTTAATGAAATTAAGGAAGTATGTACAGTTTTATTTCGCGCCAGTTTATTGCAATTCAGGTAGAAAATGTTTGTTTTGTATAACGATCCGATGTCTAGTGATAATTCTATTATTTCAATGAATTTGAGCATAATATTTCAAGAAAGTATGTTTAATCAAATTAAGGAAGAAAATAAATTTCCATTTCAGTCTAGTTTGTTGCAAGTCTAATTATAATTCCATCATTTCAATGAATTTGGGCATAATATTTCAAGAAAGTATGTTTAATCAAATTAAGGGAGAAAATAAATTTCCATTTCAGTCTAGTTTGTTGCAAGTCTAATTATAATTCCATCATTTCAATGAATTTGGGCATAATATTTCAAGAAAGTATGTTTAATCAAATTAAGGAGAAAATAAATTTCCATTTCAGTTAGTTTGTTGCAAGTCTAATTATAATTCCATCATTTCAATGAATTTGGGCATAATATTTCAAGAAAGTATGTTTAATCAAATTAAGGAAGAAAATAAATTTCCATTTCAGTTAGTTTGTTGCAAGTCTAATTATAATTCCATCATTTCAATGAATTTGCATATATTTCAGAAGTATGTTTAATCAAATTAAGGAAGAAAATAAATTTCCATTTCAGTCTAGTTTGTTGCAAGTCTAATTATAATTCCATCATTTCAATGAATTTAAGCATAGTATTTCCAGAAAGTATTTTTAATAAAATTAAGGAAGAATTAAATTTCCATTTCACTCCAGTTTGTTGCAATTCGCTTAGAAAATGTTCATTTCGCATAACGATCCAATGTCTAGTCGTAATTCGATCATTACAATGAATTTGAACACAATATTTGTAGAAAGTATTTTTACTAAAACGAGATAAAAAACAGTTTTTGACCCGTTTGCATGATACAGCCTTAAGTAGTCGGAATCGTAGTACGTCGTGTATATTTGAAATGTCGTATCTGCTCGGAATCTGTGTCGCGACACGTTCTTGTTGGTGCGCCGCGCAATCGATTCCGTGTTCACGGCAGATAATGAAACCCTAATTATCGGCAGACAATGTTCAGCGGGATTCTTGCTCGGTAACAGCCTTGGATAAATTCGATTTTAATAATTCGATCGCGGTCGACGCTGATAGCTTATCCGAATTCCCGGACGCGACGCCGACGCCGAGTGCTACGATCGTTCTCGGCCCCTTTTATTCCGACCGGATTCCCTGTTATTTCTCACCACGACGGGATTGTTCGAATCCTGTGAACGGATTTATGATTTTCTGTTTGGCTTGCGGCAAGACTCGGCCAGCCGGAAACAGCCTTTGTTGATAAAAGAAATCGATGACAAACAAAAATCTTTTTTCACCCCTCTCCGAGCATTCCTGCCTTTAGATTTCGTTTCGCGCTCGCAGACACCGAATAAAACAGAATTTGTTATGCACCAGTGATTTCGAACAATATTATCGATACCGAGTTAATTTGCTGATTGCTGTACGGTGCTGTACGATTGCTGGATTCAGTGAGAGATCAAATTAATGGAACCACACCGCTAGGCGAGGTGTTTGTTAACCACGTGGTGGGATAATGTATATTTCTAATTTTGAAACCGATCTCGAAATCTGCTCGACACTAAACTTCAAGCAAAAATAAAAAATAACTCTATCAAGTTCTGAGGAAACGAAATTACTAGACTGCATAGTCGCTAAAAATCAAGAAGTTGATGCGACTTTAAAAAGCTTCTCCTAGAGGAAAAGACTTAAAAAGAAAACTTCGAAAGATCCTTCCTAGAAACCTTCCTTTTCAGAAACGAAAATTTTCTTCGCGTCTACTTTATACAAAAATTTATGATTAAGCTCCTCTAATGGCAAATTAAATAATGAATAGTGTCTTTGACTAATTTCCTTTAATTCTTGTGTCAAAGGATTCATTTTAACTGTATTTCTTCTGGGATTGAAATTTGAAGATTCTATCGAAAAGAAACAGTATACAGATAAAAACATATTTTCTAATTCTCGAACGCCATTGATTTTTAAAATAATATGCTTTACTTTTCACACTATAAAATAATATATGTCTAACTATAAAATAACTATAAAATATCTATAAAATAATATATGTCCTTCTGTATGTACTTTTTCGATCACCAGAAACATTCGGTGGCTTCTTATGTTAATTATTGTAGGTTCGGTAATCGGTGCAGGCTGGAATATAGAGACTCCCTGGTATAGTTAATCCGATTTCGATAACGCTTATCAACCGCAAGAATTGCTGTCTGATGCGAAAGTAAATCCCCGGCGCTTTGTTCGAAATTAAACCGAATGCGTGGGTACCGGATTCGATTAGTGAAATCAAATCAAATTGTGATTGAACCGGGCTCCGCAAATGCTCGATTAATGTTTCAATTCCCTAAAAAGGTAGTAACGAATATTCAATGTGTAGGACCAATCCAATTTGCTCATAGATTGTTCGCGTTTAATAGAATCCTATAACGCAAATGAATTTATTTTTCGAAATTCAATTTCGCGCGTAACCAATCGTGACAATAGGATTAATTAATTAGAATTTATTGGAAACAAACCGCCGGTATAATAGACGAGTTTTACATGTATTATTTTGTATTTAGCTAGGAAATTCAATGACAGCGGTAAATCGTCGAATATATATCTTTCATTCGTAACAAAAGGTCGTTGAAACAATATTTCGATGATAATCATCGTCAGCTTTGTGCTGCGGAATTATGCGTTTCAAAGGCTGCGACCACGCGCGATAATTTTCCAAATCCATCTACCACTATTCATAATTATGGACTCACGACCCGCTCATTTATTCTGTTGCATACACTGTTTTGATAATAAACGCCATGCGTATCGGCACGGTGGATCAATTTGTCGTTGATCGACCATTCTGGGCGAACGAAATCATTCGAATTACGTGACAAGAAATTTTTCTAATTAATATAATATGAATTCACTACGTCAAGCAATTTACTACGCGTAATGTAAAATTTAATTTTAGAATTATTTAGCTGGACGAGAAAATATTCAGTATTTTAAACTGCAATCCGAAAAAAAACGAAAAGAAACTTTAATTTCATTTCGTTTTGTAATGACAATGGCATTTTCAAAAAATCGAATTTCATTTTTCAAAACGAGCATAGGCAGAATTCCACAGTGTGTTCAAATTCGAATGTTTTCACTGTTTCGTGTTTCACATTTTTATTTAGGGATCAAAGGAATTGATTGGAAGCATATACCTTCTGTTTTTACAATAAATAAATTCCTTTTGGACTATATATTTCGTTTACGAAAATGCCTTCTCCCGTGGAATTTTTATTATAAAGCGTTCTCGTAGAACGGGTATTTCAAAGTCTGTGTAATAAAAGTTTGATGGAAACTTTTTTGCTCCACAAGAGACACTGTTTTCGCGTGAATGCCGCAAAACAATTAACGTGTTCAATATCTAGAAATATTGTTAAATTAATATAAAAATTTATATATCTAATATTTTTTGAGAAGGAAATTTTGTATAGAATTTAGAGATATTGTTAAATTAATATGAAAATTTATATATCTAATATTATTTGAGGGGTAATATTATTTATAAAAATTTTGTGTAGAACTTACAAATATTGATAAATTTATATGAAAATTTACATATCTAATATTATTTATAGAAATTTTGTATAGAATTTAGAGATATTGTTAAATTAATATGGAAATTTATATATATCTAATATTATTTGAGAAGGGATGAAATTATTTATAGAAATTTATAGTGCATATTTAATATTAAACGATTATATAAAATTCAAATAGTAATAAAAGCTTAGTATTATAGGGTATAATATTAAGGTTTCATTTTGAATATTTTGTAATTTTTATAAATTGAAAAATTTATATAAATTAATTTTTTAATGAATTATTTAATGAAACTGAAAATTAATGGATTTTTACTTAGATAAAAATCTTTTATCTTTCAAAATAATAATAATAATTTGTTTGGTGCATTAAAAACACTAAATAATAAAAAAGTGAGTAAGCCTTTTTGATATTAAAAAATTATGAAAAATTAATTTTATATAAAAATTTTATTAAACGTGAATAATTTGAAGGTTATAAATTAATGTTATATGAAATTTAATATTATTGAATATTAATATGAAAATTTATATATCTAATATTATTTGAGAAGGGATAATATTATTTATAGAAATTTTGTATAGAACACGCGTAATTGTAACTGTAACATTTACACGGCGGATCTTTATGCAAAATAGAAATCGTTTAGCAAATACGAATTTATTTCTCTTTTTCTAACAATTGTAAATTCTCGTAATATTTTTATATTTGAAATCACACCTACCCATCTTTGTCATGAGTGCATAGAATCTGCAGTCTCGTAATAACTCTGTAATATTCCTGTAGCACAAACTGGTCGCGTGACCAAACGAATTCGACAAAAGAAGTTCGCCTTGGGGAGCGATTTAAAATGATAGCTCGTGCATATTTTCCATCTATAACCGAGGCAGTGTTAAATTACAGGTGTGACTGCCGGTGCATAACACACTTCTATTGATCTTCATGTTGCGCTGCATTCTAACCAGACGCGTTATAGTCCCTGTTAATTACCGACTGCTACCTCTGCTTTAAGTCTGTATCTGATAGACAATGTGTCTTGACTAGACACGGCCAGATCGGATCTCGAACCAGCTGAAATATATTCTAGCCCGGTTCTGCGGAGGACTGTAACAGTAATTATGTTCCCATTGTTTGGCATTCTTCTCACTTTTATCGCATGCGAGCCTGTTCTTGAATGTCTTTCTCCGAGTGACGTGTTCGTTGCTTTTTCTCTGAGAATTGCTGAACGTTTCGTACACGGAGGACTTGATGTAAGTTAAACAAATTTCAAGGTTTAATTCAAGACCAGTTAACAAAACAGAAAAATTGCTGTTTTACAGAAATTTCATGAAGAGAAAGGAAAAATTGGTAACAGTATAAAATTGGGCTGTTCTTTACTTTACCGGGCTCAAAATTTGTGCCTTTCTCCTATAAATTATGATGTATTTCGCATGTAATCCAGTAGATTTGTACCCGGGGCGGCTGCAGATCGAAGTTTCGATCCTGTAGGATCAACGGTTCAGGAGTTATGCTTGCTTAAAGTTGAGCAATTTGCAGTGTTTTTGACGAGTACGGGCGCTGTCATATTGGTAGTGACAGTCGCTCGCCGCTTACCGAGTTGGTTGGTGATTAGGCCGGGTGGCAAGCCTGCTCGGTAAGTGGCTCGCGGTCGTCACTACAAGCTAATATGGCGGCGGCCTTACCTGTCAGAAACACTGAAAAATGCTCAACTTTAAGCAAGCATAACTCTTAAACCATTGATCCTACAGGATCGAGACTTCGATCTGCAGCCGCCTCGGTCACAAATCTACTGGATTGTACTGGATTGGACTGCAATTTTGAGTCCGGGAAAGTAAAGTTTACCCTAAAATTCTCATAAGGAGCGTCCTATTTAAAAAGTACAATTTTCACCGATTACACTGTCCAACAAATTTCAACTTTTTAAAAGTATTTCGATTCTCACTATGCGATTCTTATAGAGTTTTCCGCGCTGATTCCGAATCTGTTTTTCATTTTTTTCCTATACGTCCAGTTTTTGAGAAAATGGAGTTTTAAAGAAAGACATATTTTTCAACTCTAAACAAATATTGTGATTTTATTATAAAAGATATTGAATTGTTCTTTACAGCAAAAGATTCTGTAGACTTTCCCGAATACAGTGATATCCAATATTAATACATCATGATTGTTTAAACATGTTTAAATAATTATTAAAGACGGAGAGACACCACTTTTGCACCAATTTTTGCGGATATTTTCGAATTTATCTCAAAAAATAAGGGTCCAGCGAAAAATTGGTGCAAAAGTGGTGTCTCTCCGTCTTTAATCATTGTTTAAACATGTTTAAACAATCATAATGTATTAATATTGGATATCACCCGTATTCGGGAAAGTCCACAGAATCTTTTGCTGTAAAGAACAATTCAATATCTTTTATAATAAAATCACAATATTTGTTTAGAGTTGAAAAATATGTCTTTTTTTTAAACTCCATTTTCTCAAAAACTGGACGTATAGGGAAAAAATGAAAAACAGATTCGGCATCAGCGCAGAAAACTCTATAAGAATCGCATAGTGGGAATCGAAATACTTTTTGGTTGTTGGACACTGTTATTCTTCAGTTTTACAGAAATCTTATGAAAGGAAAGGACAAGATTGTACAAAATTCTTATAAGGAGTACCGTTTCTAACAAGTACAATTTTCACGACTATTCTTTTTACAGACGTTTCATGAAACAAAAGAAAAATTCCACAATAAGAAATGCAAGATAGTTATTTCAATTTTATCCAGAGAAGAATTTCCTCTGTGTACGACTCGTTCAAGACATTTAACTGCCTGCACCTCACATTTGACAGTTTGTCGTGGCACTCTGTAAATATCGATTGTTTATGATCGACAGTGCGTAGAACGCTGAAGAACGGCCTCTCAGAGGAGGAGAAGAAGCACATTGCCGCCTACATCAAGGGCTACTGACTGTGATAAAACTGAAAACCTGTGACTCGTCCACGAGAAGAGAGGAAAAATGGTAGCACGATCATCGAACCTTTGATGACAAGGCCAGGATATATCGCGATCCCACGGAATCCGACGAACGCGACAACATCCGCGGGATCGCAGAGATTACACCAAGGTTATACGTTAAATACATACATATATTAACAAATTCGTTGCCGAGGACGAGGCGGTCCGAGGCTTCAGATTCTATTTTTCGATCCTGTCGCGCTCTGTCGTTCGTTCTTCTCGCCTCAAGAATGAAAATCGTAGATGCGTTAATCGATTCATTGCCGATTGCATTATAAAGGCAGGTCCCAACCGAAAGACGCATTATGCGTTTCAGATTCAAAACTAGTTTTCGAAAGATTACACATGAAAGCAGCTTGCTGCGTCTTGGCTGTGCCAATAAGTAATTCATTGTTTATTCAAATGGTGAAAGAAGGGCAATTAAAATATTTTTCGATACGGGTTTTGATACAGGTGATTCAATCTTCAATGGCCAGATGCATTTATATTTCTTTCTATAGATAGAGTAATATTGTAATCAATGTCACTGACATTTTATTCGTTAGAAATACATTAAACAAGTGGCTCTTTAAAAAGTTCCACATTATTGTTTATACGCTGAGAAAAAAATCCTGTCGAAACAAAAAAAATATATGTCGATTCAATAATATGTACTATTGAATAGTGCCAATATCATATGAACTTATTTTAATATTTAATACTATTGCCAATTATATAAGCCAATAGCTTGACCATCGATGTTTTCAAAAAAATCAGATATGGCCTCAAACCAATTCCAGTATAAATTAATACATTTCTCAAATTTTTTTTAACAACATATCTGATTGAAGGCAAAAAAGAAATATTACGAATAATAATATACGGTATCGAATCAAATACTATTTTCAATCATTTCATGATAGACAATTCAAATACATCACGATTATGCTTCTAAATTTCATACTATTGAAAAGAATACATTGATATTCATCGAAGTAAAAAATTACAATAACACGCGTGTTATTGAAGTAACTACTTTTTTTTCTCAGTGTACTGTATTTATTCGGTGTATTTTAATTAGCCGTGTTTTCGCAATTTCACAACTGTTGGTTTCAATGTTGATTTTCCTTGAAAATCCGAAAAAATTAATTCCGCTCGTCCACTGAGATGCAAATGGAGGATCCGCGGCGCGGTAATAAATACGAGCATGTTATTAAATATCCGCGCCACTTGAGGTTTAATTACCTGAAAAATCGAAAGCGAAAATTTGCCAGAGGAGTCACGTGAATTATTCATTGGCGCAGCCACTATATTTTAATAGGGGAGAGTTCGCGAGGGAATGTCTCACGAAAAAGATGAAGAAAAGACGTCGCGCGGTGATCAGTCAGTCGACTTGTTCACGAGACTTGTTCCGTCCCCGCGACCGAATGCGACAACTTTGAAACTTATATATCCTCTTCATCTTTCCCGTGGACGGTGGAGAAGGGCGGGGAAAAAAACAACCGGTGGATAAAGTTTTCGGATGCATCTTCCGCGGTGACAGTCTCGCAGGAATGAACGTTTCGCGCGGGACGAAGCACCGAGACGTTTCCCGGCGTGCCCGGAATCAATTTTCCTTTGCATGTTGCATGATATGAAAATGTTATTAAAGTTCGCGACACCGAGCCAATTTATTTCGCCGCAGTTTCGTGCCACGGAGCGGCTGTTCCGCCATACGCGGGAAATTAAAAAGCGTAAAGAAGGCTTTAAGAAGCGCGAGCTCGTGTATCAGCCCGGATACGCGAGCACTCCTTTTATGAGATTTCGTTTCTCGTTTATCCGAACGACACTCTTTATTTTCGTCGTGACGGCGCTTCAGATTCGTTCGCTTATTTCTTTAATATGTTGTTTGCGAGCGCGTAACGCGCCGACGAATTTCTGATTGCGTTGTGGAAGCTTACGAAGTTTCATATGTCTCGTATTGGATCGTTATAAGTAACGATAGGATATTCTGTTTGGACATTTAATACAATTTTTCCGTGTTTCAAGAGAAACTACGAGTCCCAGGTGGCTCGTAAAGTTCAACAGCGTTGCATAATTAAATATGAGTAGTTACATTATTCAAAGAACCTGTGGTTTAATACAGTGTTGTAAAAAATAACGCAACATTTAATACAATTTAATGCAGTTTCGTTGCATTTGTAGTTCTCCAAAAGTGGAGGAAAGAATTTTGGATAAAGTTCGACTTGTTGAGAGGACATTTTACTTCAACTCTAAAATGTTGAGTCCATGTTGATCCAGAATTATGAACGTCCTGTCTAAATTGCCAGTGTAAATCATTAACTATTTCGTGTTTCATGTGGGAAACTAAGAGTCTCAGGTGCCTCATAAAATTGAACAGCGTTGCATAATTAAATATGAGTAGTTACATTATTCAGAAAACCTGTGTTGGATATTTTTAATACAGTGTTGTAGAAAATAATGCAAGATTTA